>WOXC01001869.1:0-54134 GCA_011680675.1 Gymnobelideus leadbeateri | reverse complement strand
GGTATTGATCCTTAGGGAAGTACTGTAATTCTTTCATTTTCATTCCTTTCAGTAGCAATTTTCTGTAGTTTGGAATTTTAAAGTAAACCAAGCAAATGTTGATAAATATATATATATATATATATATATATATATATATATATATATATTTCTATAACTATAGAATATCAACTACATAAAGAGTACTTCCTAGATTTAAATTAAAATCTATGTAATTTATGACTTAAATGTTTCTTTCATTTCTTTTCTAGGGAATTGAGTATTGAGAATTGGATTATGCCTGTAGTTTATGCAGGTCATTTTTCTCATGTAATATGGCTCCATCCATCATGGGCTCAGCAAATCAAGGAGGGCAAACATTGTTTTTTAGTGGGCAAAGATACCTCCACTACAACTATCAGGTAACACATTATCATTTTTGTAGGTATGAAAAGGGTTGAATGCTTCATGTCTTTTAGTTATAGCTAAATAGGATAATGAGTTCATGTCTTTGTTACCTTGGAAAACTTAGAGACTGCCCTCATCTCAATAGCTCTGTGATGTAAGATGAAAAAACCAAGGCTTAGATAGGTACAGTGTCTTACCCTGGGACCAAACAGCTAATAATTGTCAGACCTGGTTTTCAAATCCAGGTTTTCTTTTATAAATCCAGTCTCTCTCCGCCAACCAAATGCACTTTCACACATACACATTGTACTTTTATATTTTGCCCTTAAGTTGATGTTCAGATCTTTTAAATTATAACTTTATTCTAAAATAAAACTCTGAATTTTAATCTTGTTTCATCGCATGAGTGATGTCATTAATTCACTTTAATTCTTTGGCAAGCAGTGTTCCTTTGGCCATTTGATTAAATGATGCAAAACCTATTATATTACAGAGTATGTAACATAATATTAGATCCTTTTTTTCTTATTTCATTTTCCTTTCCAAATGTTTTCTCATTTCACCTCACTGATAATTCATATTTATCTAGTGCTTTTCAGCTAAAAACTAGTTTTCTTTCACACTGTGAGAGGTAGTACAAATATTAACTCCATTTTATCTGTGAGGAAATTGAGGCTTTGAGGGATTAAATGTTAGAAGCCAGGTCTTCTGACTCCCATTTCATCATTCTTCCCTGAAACCATTGCCAGTATTAAATGTTTCCTATTTGCTGATTTTTATTTTAATGTGTAAATTTTGATGAATTTTTGTTTTCAGGATTCCACTGTACTAAACTGCCTTTTCAAATTTTAAGTGAGATTGGCACAGTTATGTTTTAAAATACTCTCTTTTTGAAAACTTAAGAATATGTTAATCTAGTTTTCAGTTAGTGTGGTTTTTTTCTTAATTAAAAAAAACTCAAGAATATGTTGCTGTTTTTCCCTTTCTATTATTGCATACTATTTTGTCATCAACAATTGAGTGATCAGATATGATGTTTTAGATAAAATTAAGTCTTTATCTCACAGACCAACTTACTAAATAAAGGTATTTCTTTTTTTCACTTATATTTAACTGATGCAACCATTTTCGTGCAATTACTAACACTGACTATAGCATTAGATTTTCCATCTTGGGATCACATATTTAGAACTGGAGTGGCCTTTCCACATCATTAATTATAAACAATTTACCTCCAAAGTATATAATAAATCACATCTATCGTAGCATATGTAACACATAACTAGTTTACATTATATATGCCAGTATAACAAATTTTGCTGTATATTTATGACTGTATTATGACTAAATAAAACACCTTAAGCCATTAAAATACTGATTTTTATAACAAAAGTTGTGCTGGCAGGATTTTTATATGCATAATAAAAATTGTTTATTTTCAAGTTGTGTGTAGGACAACTTATGGAAATAATATTGTAAAATGTGAGCCTGACCTGATAGCTAACAGGCTTAATAAAAATTAAACATTATTTTATTGCTAGAGTTCCAGACTTGGAGTCAGGGATACCCTGGGCTTGAATTCTACCTCTGAACTGGCAATTACTAGTTTGAGCATAATGGGCAAGTCACTTAACTTTTCTAAGCCTCAGACAGTTCACTTAATTCTTTTTTTTTTTTTTGAGGGCAGTTGGGGTTAAGTAACTTGCCCAAGGTCACATGGCTAGGTTTTTTTTGTTTGTTTGTTTGTGTGTGTTAAGTGTCTGAAGCTGGATCTGAACTCAGGTCCTTCTGACTCCAGGGCCAGCACTCTACTCACTGTACCACCTAGCCACCCCCTCACTTAATTCTTAGTGTTATATACAGCTTGTGATCTGCTTCATCAAATTGAATTATCACTAATGAAAGTTAAGCTAGATATTCAACAGAAGTTTGTTTGTTGGTTTTTTTTTGGCGGGTGGGAGGGATAATATTAACTATTCTTACAAAATCACCAAATCTGCTAGTTAAAAAGGTGTCTCAGAGATTGCCTAGCCCAGGTTTTTCATCCTGCAGGTTCTGCTCTTTGTTGATTCTGAAAGCAAAATATATGTGCAGTATAGTCATTGAAATTTGGCTAGATTATCCGAAAACATGAATTTCACACAGATATAGAATGTTAGAGGTAGAAGAGACACTGAAATCTCATCTAACCCACAGGTTGCACAGATAGTAAGTGTCTGACCTGGGATTTGATTCACATTCTAACTCCTGTCTTTTCTGCCATACTAGGTTGCCTTTCCAAATTTTCAGTGATAGTGGCACAGCTGTATTTTAAAATACTCTCTTTTAGAACACTTAAGAATATGCTAATCTAGTTGTCAGTTACTGTGGAAATTGTATTTCTTATTTAGAATATAAAGGATGTTTTTTTGTATGGTTTCTTATCAAGTAATTCAAAGATTTTTATCTATTTTTGTTCTTTTTTAATTTAATTTTCTTATTTTGGTGACTTGTGCTATAGAAAAAGGAGTCTGGTCATTAAAGGACCTAATTTAAAGTGCCCTTAAGGAGAAAAGTAAATAAAAGGTAAAGTTTTACTTAAATAAGTTATTCTAGGGTAGCATTTGGTTATGCTGGTTATTTGATGCTTGTCTTGTTTTATAAATCTTAAGAATATGCTGATATTTTAAAGGTAAGACACCTTCCACTTATGTTCATATGATTCAGTGAGGTAGCTTTCCATGTTAAGTATTATAAAGGTAAATATTTTTTAAAAATTCATTCTCAGTTTTTAAAAACTTGAAAACTCTAGATTTTATATAAATTTCTTTGCAAGTTATGAAATTTTCTTTCTGCAAATTTAGCTTTTCTGTTTATGTTTTTAGATGTCTCCTGCTCCTACAGTACACACTGAAATCTTAGCATATTTTCCCATTTTTCACTTTCGGAAATTGTTTTCCTTTGATTCAGGGTCACAAGTACAGATCATTACTTCTTAAGTGATGGTCTTTATGTCTCTGAAGACCAGCTGGAGAACCCAAAGCCTTTAGAGTTGGATGTAATTCTGGTAAATCCTTCCCAACTAGTCAGTAGTCAAGAGGAAAATGGAGTAGCGCCTTCTGCTAAGAGGCTGAAGCTAGCTGCAGAAGAGTCACAAAGCACTGCATTGACAAACTCTTCCTCTTCAGAAGGACTTTGTCCAAACCCAAAAGCAGAAGGGATGGAAAAGGATACAGAATCACAGTTGACTCCCCAAATTTGTACAGCACCAGCAATTTCAAGTTATTCTGAAACTCAAGACTGCCAAACTAGAGCCAGTGCTAGGGAGATTCTCCAAATTCTGAAGAAAGGAGATGCCTTTGTTTTAGATGTTGACTTAGATTTTTTCTCAGTCAAGAATCCCTTCAAAGAAATGTTCTCTCAGGTAAACATACTAGTGTGGGTGACTAAAGACATATAGGGTATAGGGCGGGAAATAGGTTTGCGTTTTTCAGAGCCTCTTTCTCATGATCTAAAGATGTCTTCTTAGGTTCATGTGTCATTGTCTGTCACTAACCCAATCCAAGGGAAAACTAACTACTTAAAAGCATGTGATTGTCAGGCTACTTTTTCATATCACAGAAGCAAGTATGTGTTCTGATTAAGATTAGAATGCAAGAATCTAAGGTATAACTGCATTTATGACATCACGACAACAATGACATCTTCCAGTCAAATGGGCTAATGTTCCATGCCTCTAATTTTAACTGCTATTCTAGACCTATATTTGTTCTATGTTGGAAAAGTATTAACCTTAAAGTAAGTGAAACCATTAAATTTTAGTGAGTTTTTTAAAGAATCACCTATTATTTGTATCTCATTTAGAATTTAAATGGGGGGGTAATCTACAACTTGTATTGTCAGAAACCAAAAGTACTCATAAATATCAATCTCCATTTTACTGTCTTTACAATATGGATACATAGGAAACAGTTAAGAGTCACTTAGAGGAAAGTACTCTCATGTAACATTAAAGGTCACTAAGATTTTATAATGTAGGCTATATTCAGTGTTTGTCTAATATCCATCATCCTGATTTTCCCCTTCTTGCTATAGAGCACAGTGCATCATACCCTCTGGAACTACAAAAAGGAGAAAATTTTCTATCTACAGCTCTCCCCATTTCTCTGCTGGAACGAGACGTATGTTGTGTTCAAGTGGAGAATCATTCACCTGGAGCCAATGGCCTCCGTGACCAGCAGCTATCAGAAATTACTAAGTAGCAATCAGAATTCCTTAGAAAGCTGTCATAGTAGAGAATGCTTGGACATGTATTCTAAGGCTCTTTCTGCTTCCCATATTCCCAGGTGGGATTATGGTGCCACATATGCTCTCCTGTGTAAGTGGTGTGGTCTAGCAGCCTTGAACAGGAGCACATAGTGGGAGGACTTTTTCTCCCTCAAAGTCTTGTGTAAAACTTCAGTAAACTTCAAGTCCTATGTGTACAGGAGCTCACTGACTGAAATATGACCTGTTTTCTGGCCTTTTTTCTCCCAATATTGCTTATATGCTCCCAGAAATTTGGCCTGATATCTGGAAAATCTCTATTTGATGAATAAGTATCTTGTTTAAAATATTTATATTGTAAAATTTGTGAACGGTTAAAATATTTAAAGAATTTTTATCATATGCTTTAGAGCTATACTGGCTTTTATTACTTTGTAGGCTTCAGGGAATATTTGTACGTAACTAATTTATCTTCATTGTTCCAATAATAATCATTTGTGAAGAGTCCCTGAAAAGGATTGGACCATTTAAGTGTAAAAATCTGAAGATCACTTCTCATCTGACTTTTCCAGAATGACCTATAAAGAATCTTCGAGGGAGTTTTTCTTAGAAACAGCCACTGTTAAACTGTTTTGAATGTTAATGTTAATACATATCTCTGAAACTATTAAGCATTTTCCCCCTGGGGGCTTGTTTTGTCTTCTAGGAAGAATACAAGCTCTTACAAGAACTATACAGTTTTAAAAAGCCAGATACAGACCTGACAGAGGTATGCCATTTTTATTTGGGGGAAGTAAGGGGATTAAAAAAAATCTCTTTAAGACCCTATGTTGTATATGATTGGCTGCTTATTAAGGTGACAACTTCCAAGGGACTGCCTACATTCGTTTGTTATTCATTTAAATAAATCTTTCTCATGTTGAGGTTTATGGGGCTTCTCCCTCTCTTTCCTTTCTTGTGGAACTGAAATTTTCATTGTAATGGGATTTTCTTTGAATTCTGAAATCAGTTACACTCCATTCTTAAAGGAGGACTTGGTAGACTGTGTCGAAAGCCGGACACATCAGCTGGAAGACTTAGAAGCTGCTTTTGCAGACTTGTGTGATGGTGATGATGAAGAAACGGTACAGAGATGGGCTTCAAATCCTGGGTGAGAATCAAGGTGGGGGGGTGGGGGTGTTTTTATGCTCCTGGTATCCTCTAGATAATTTTTTTTCATGTTGCTTATACGTGTAGATTTTTAGCCTCGTTTAAAAAAGTAAAACTTGTTATCACAACTCTATAAAGGTAGTAGCACTTTTCTACAGCTGGAAAAAAATTGTTTCTTGCTGTAGGTACTGCATCTTGAGAAATGTAGGGCAGGGCCTTCCCAGGGGTCCTGTGCTAACCAAGCCCTCCCAACCTAAACATCTTGTTAAGTCCATAGATAAAAAACGAGCCTTCTAAAGTGTGTCATCAGTGTAAGGGGAAAATTTTCTTCTCTGTTCATATCAGCACTGTTTCAATCTAGCATCACAAAAATACTGATTATCTTTCTTTAAGTAGCTTAGAAGAAAACTCAAGTATAAAGAAATATTACTGCCTGTTAAATGTTGATGACGTATTTGTATCTCTTACTAGCATCATCAGCATCTTTAATATGTATTGTGTTCTCAGTGAACTGAGAAATATATTCTTTCTTATATTGATTACAGTTTAGCTTGTGTGAGATCTGGACTCTTAACCTTCCTGATATAGTTACTATGTAATGTATAAAAGTTACCCCATCATGTATGCTCTTTACACACACTCACACACGAGTTTTTCCAAGATTAGAAGTGAGGAGAAGGAAGTGGCACCCTTTGCTCAGTCCCCTTTTCCAACCTCCCTTGCCAGTTAGGCAAAGGAGCTATTAGATGAGGCTTAGATGATTCAAAGCTCCAAGGGCCCAAGGAGCCAGAATGACAAAAAGAAGGGGATAGGTGGGACAATTGCCATCGTATCTTCTGTGTTGGAAATTTAGAGGAGAGATTTGATAATCATCTGCATAAAACTGGTTCAGTGGACCCAAGGTGCCTGATGGGTCACCAAGAAGGTGAGAGTGAGAAGTGAGAAGGCTTTAAAGGGAAGATGCCAACACTTACTGGGGCTGGAAGATAAGGGTAATTGAGGACTCAGAGAGATAGGAAGAAAGATAAGAAAGTGAAGGATCACAGAAGCCAAGGAAAAAGAAATTGTCAAAAAGGTAGGGTGGTCATGAGTGTCAAAAGCTGAGAAAAGGTCAGGAAAGTTGAGTAAGAAAAGGTTAACATTTGTTGCAGTTAAGAGATTGTGAGTAATCTTGGAAAGAAGAGTATTAATTTATTGATGGGCTTTGGAGCCATATTACAAGGGATTGAGAGATAATTGGGTGAGGACAAGGATGGATGCTGATGTAACTGGCTTTTTCCAGAAGTTTGGCTGTGAATAGGAAGAGAATGATAGGACAGTGTCTTGAAGGAGAGGCAGGGGCAAGTAAGGCATTTTGTAGGTAGCAGGGAAGAAGCCAGGAGATGAGAAAGAGAAGAAAAGAAAAAGAAGTGGGTAAGAGGAGATGAGATGCAGGGCACAGGCAGAAGGGTTGCTCTGTCATCAGGCTGAAGTAAAAGAGAAAACAAGGGGGTTCTGATCCCTAGACTTGGGGTTCCTTTTTGAACTATAATGAACTCTTGAGTTAACTTGACATTTATTCTGTCGTTTTCCTGGACAGATGAAGGAGATTCAAGGGCTTAGTAACAGATTGGAAGAAATATCTTTTGTTTGTTGAATTTGAAAACATAATGTCTATTACATATTAAAAGTCTAAAGCTTGATGATCTCATGTTTATATTTACTGAGCCTTTAGTAGCTGGTTTGTTTGGAGAATGGGGGAGTGATCTGACTTTTCTTTAGCATAGCCTGCCTAAAAAGATCACTGAATTTAGAATCTGAAAACCTGCTTAACCTGCTTAGACTGAGCTACTATGCTCAGGCTATTATCCAGACAGTCTTGGTTGAGCCAACTGTCCTGTCTGGGCTTCATTTTCCTCTGCCATAAAAATAGGAGGTTGGACTAAGTGACCTTTCCATCTCTAAATCCTCTGATCCTATGGAATCTACATCAGTTTCCATTAAGTTGTTATAAATGAAATAGCCAGTTTAATAGCATTTTATCATATGGTTTTCCAAATGAGAACATACTCTAATTGGCTCTCTATACTCTGTCATGGTCACATCACATTTGGAGTATGCTTTTCTATTCTGGATTCCACGTTTTAGGCAATCAAAACATTGATAAATAAAATTTTCAGGAGAGCAACCAGGATTCTGAAGGTCTTTCGGTTCATATGAATTAAAGATACAATTAAAGAGACTAGGGATGTTCAGCCTGGAGCAAAGGAGATGTAATAACTGTCTTCAAGCGTTTGAAAGGCTATCCTATTGAAAAGGGATTAGACTTGTTTGATTTGACCCCAGAGAGCAGAAATAGGAACCAAGGGGTAGAAATTGCAGAGGCAAATTTAGATTTGATGGAAGAAAACACTTCATTGCTTAGAACCAGCCAGAAATGGAATGAGCTGCCTTTAGAAGCAACAATTCCTTTCCATATGTGAGCACTTGTCTTTTGCAGATACAGGTTGGACTGTAATGACCTCTCTGGACTTTTCTAACTGCAGAGTCTTCTGTCTTTTTTTTTTTATGTACAGCTTCATTTGTTTGATAATACTTTTTTAAATCACTTATTTTTGGTTTTCAACATTCACTTCCATAAGATTTTGAGTTTTGAATTTTTCCCACTCACTCTCCTCTCTCCAAGACAGCATGATATAGGCTTTACTTAAACGTTCATATTAAACATATTTTCATATTATTTATGATGTAAAGAATTAGAACTTATGGGAAAGAAGAAACAGCAAAAAAAAGCGAAGGAAAAGGAGAGCAAATAAGGGTGCTTCTAGCTGCATTCAGGCTTCAAAGTTCTTTCTCTGGTTGTGAATCGCATTTTCTATCATTTTCCTACATCTCCAACATTTGTCATTTTCCTCTTTTGTCATGTTAGTCAATCTAATAGGTGTGATGTGGTACCTGAGAGTTGTTTTGATTTGCATTTCTCTAATCAATAATGATTTAGAACATTTTTTTTTATGTGACTGTAAATAGCTTTGATTTCTTTGTCTGAAAACTGCCTGTTCATATCCTTTGACACATTTATCAATTGCGGAATGACTCGTATTCTTATAAATTTGACTTAGTTCTGTATATATTTTAGAAATGAGGCATTTATCAGAGACACTAACTGTAAAAATTGTTTCCCAGCTTTCTGCTTTCCGTCTGATCTTGGTTGCATTGGCTTTGTGCATGAACTTTTCAAATTAATGGGATCAAAGTCATCCATTTTGCATTTCATAATGTTCTCTATCTTTTGTTTTGTCATAAATTCTTCTGTTCTCCATAGATCTGACCAGATAAACTATTCCTTGTTCTTTTAGTTTGCTTCTAGTATCAGTCTTTATATCTAAATCATTTATCTGTTTTGACTTTATCTTGGTATAGGGTTTAAGATGTTAGTCTATGAGTAGTTTCTGCCATACTATTTTCCAGTTTTCCCAGCAGTTTTTGTTAAGTAGTAAGTTCTTATCCCAGATCTTTTAATTTTCTAGAAATGTTATTTTGGATGCAGAAATTGGGGTTACAAAGGAGAGAAAAAATCCAGGATGTAAATTCGAAGTACTGGGAATGAAACTCCAAATGTTGTAATTGTTTCTAGGTGGAGTAAAGTGAAGAGGAGTAGGGTATTTACCATTGTTATTACCATACTCCATTTTCCTTTTAGAGGCGAGGAGGGATTATCAAATAGATTTCCATCTAGATTTAATTAAATGATTTTGTTTTTTACTGTTGCTTTTTACCTTTTGAGAATTTTTCTTAAAGAAAAAAAAGGCTGTCCCTGTTGAGAAATTTTTTTAGGATTTTGCAGAATGTAAATTGTCATTTTAAAATATATTTTAGGAAACCTGTGGGTTTTTTTTCCTTTTATCACATTTGTTGTGGATCAGATTAATTTTTAAAGGTACAATGGAATGTTAGCTTAAAGGGATAAGAAGTGTAACAATTCACCTTTCTACACATTCTGTACAGGTCTTAAGGTTTTAAATAGAAAACAAATTATTAAGTTTAAATATGATGAAAAGATATTAATAGCTTTTTTCCCTTCATGCTACAAACATATTATAAAATGGTCCTAATTCAAAATTTTAAGTAGATTTTTTTTTCCTTTTGTGATATGTTAAGATATGTATATGGGGTTTGTGTACTTATGTTTTTTTTGGGGGGGGGAGGTACTTTTTTACAGAATGGGGTCTTTAATTCCACTTGTTCAGAGTTTGAAAAACCGGACAGAAACGCCAGACTATGAGATGGTAAATATTTTCAACTGAAAAATATAAATTAGCTTTTTATAAAGCATTTGCTTGTTGGGGGGGGGGGTTAGGGGGAGCATGCCTGAGAGAGGAGATTGCCTCTTTATTAGTGATTCACTGACTTCTCTGCTTTGGAAATAGGGATGATTTATTGAAAGAAATGAATTAAAAAGAATTAAAAATTATTGAAAAATAAAAATCTCTAGTTCTACTCCATTAATCAGAAAATTTTTCATAATCAACATTTGGGTTCATAATTTTTATGTGATATAGAAATACAATACATTTAGCTTTGCATATTCTCTCAGTGTGTTGAGGGTGCCTATACCACATATTTGCTTCCTTGTAGAAAGTTTTTCACCAATACAGAAACAAAGGAGACTACTAGTAGGTATCCTTTTTCACAAGCCAATATTCTAAGCAATGACATAAGAAAAAGAGGCAATCTTATTGATAAACAGTTATCCTCCTTTTCCTCATCCCTCCCCACCCACCCATCCCCCCAATAAACTTCATTTAGTCTACTTGGTTTGAAATACAGCTCAAAAATGTGGTTTCATTGGCTAGACTTGGGCTAATGAAAGCTTTTGCTCTTTAGAGTAGAGATTATTGCACACAGAAACACAGCTTGATTGAGCCTTTAATATAACATTCTTAACGCTTAGGAATTTGTTCTTTATCTTCATATTTTAGTGGGACTGAAAAAGTTTGAGGTCTTTTGGTATAATGGATAGAGTTCTGGACTTGGAGTCAGATAGGCCTGGGATCGAATCCTTTCTCAGACTTTTTACTAGCTATGTGATCCTGGTCCAGTCACTTCATCTCTGCTTCAGTTTCTTCACCTGTAAAACGAGAGAGTTCATTCCTAAAAAATGAAAATGAATTGCTATTGACAAAATTTCTGTCACCTCTAATAAAAAGACTTTAGTGAATATAAAATTGTTTGAAAGCAGACAGTCCTACATCTCTCCTTTGCAGATATGTACATTCACAGTGTGGAACATGGAACATTACATATGCTCTAAAACTCAGTCTCTGTGTTGGTTAGTTTTGCTGAATCACTTTTTGTATAAAAAGAAAAGTTTGCACACAGGAACACACACCACACACACACAAAACTAGCCATGTGACCTTGGGCAAATTACTTAACCACAATTGCCCTCCAAAAAGATAAAAAAAAGTTTAGTGTTTGAAAACTATCTTTTTAAAGGCTTTTTTTTTTAATAGGTTCATCAGGCTGGTTTGACCTGTGATTATTCTGAGCTTCCTCACCATGTCAGCACCGAAGAAGAAATTGAGTGTCTGATACAGTCTCTAAAGTATTTACTTAAAAACTTACCAAAGCCTACTCTTGTGACTATTGCCCGGTAAGACTCACTAAGTTATTTTCTTTTCCCACAGAGTAAATTCATAGGATTATTAACTGCCATTATCTATGTACATGTTACTTATATTGACTTTTACTGGCTATCTATATTTATAGTATCTGTATCTGTCTATATACACATACATACATACTGGTTTCATTACCTAGCAAATTTTGTGTAATTGAGGGTGAGCAGAACTGAGGGATAGCAACATGCTAAACACCCTGATTCCTAAACTTTTTACTCAGAAATTTTTCAGCATTGAAAACAGAACATTTACCCAAATAACTCCCTTCTTATCCCAAAAGGAAAAGCAAAACAAAAACTTTTGCCTGATTTCAGTCTTTGCTACTCAACCCTCTGTCATTGTGCATGGGTTCATTCTCAAGGCAAGGTCAGTCATGGCTGGGATAGGTATAGGAAAATCACTGTTATAGAGGGGTTGCTTTGGCTGAAGTTTTTGTACTTTTCTTTCCATCTATTCCTTTAGTCTAGAGCTAAGCAGTGGATTTTTTTTTTTAATTTAGCTACAAAGTCAGTCACTAAGTCACAAGTTGTGTTTTCCTCTGCCTAGCTTTTTTGCCTTTGTGTTCTCTGGAAACTCAATAGACTTTACCAGCTATTCATCTAAAATCCAATCCATGGACCAAACTTTTGAAATTGGTGTTCTAATTGTCCTTTTATTTGGCTAAGTAACATAAATCCACAGCAATTATGTTAGAATTGACATAAGTACTCATGTCTCAAAATAAAATACATCTACCCTCCTCTCTAGTGAATTCCAGGAAGGAATGATTTATTTTAAAAATTCTAACAGTGTAATCACAAAGTGCACAGGCAGGCTTTCATCACTGTAAAGTTTATTGGTGTTAAATAGTAAGCCTTGTTAGCCTCATCCATCTTCAACCATGTAATTTTATTCAAATTTTGGTTACAGGTCAAGTTTGGATGACTACTGTCCTTCTGAGCAAGTTGATACTATACAAGAAAAAGTCCTTAATGTGCTTCATATTTTGTATGGAAGTCTAGACATTCACTTGGAGTATTCAGCCAATTCACCTCCAGTTTGAAAGGAAAAAAGAATTCTATTCCATTTTTTTAAAATGTATTAGCAATTTTTCCTTAACTAACCCATGCAACTTCTTAAAATGAATATTTTGGTTTCTTACAAATTTTAATTGGAATTGTTTCTAATGATCTAATCTTCAGTCTCCATCTGGATATCAAATATGCCAATTTGTAGAGTTACTGTATCACCACATCTTTTTGTCTATCCTTTCTTTGTCCTCCATGTCCCTTCCCAACCCAATCTTGTTTTGCAGACCTGTAAACTAAAGTACAGTGGATCCTGCTTGCATGATTAAGAGCTAGAAGGAACCTTAGAAGTCATGTCGTCCCACCCCCTCAGTTTTAAAGAAGAGGTAATTAACTAGTGGTGAGCTGTGGTGAAGTGGATAGAGTGCCAGGCCTGGAGTCAGACTTATCTTTTTTTCAAATCCCAAAAACATTTATTTAGGGATCCCTCAGACTATACATATATACACACAAAATACACGACTGCATGTGAACTTATAGCAAAACAAGTACACCTTCCACAGGGCAGTAGAAAGATTAACCCTTGTTAAAGATCATAAGGTGGGTGCTCGCAGATTGGTTTCATGGTCTCTGAGTTTTTTGCTAAAGCCATGCAGGCCTAAGATTACACAGATTGGAGACTGGACAACTTAAGCTGCTGCAGAGATTACTCTTTATAGCATATTTGGTGGCTATGACATTTCTAAATAGATCCTTGTAAACATTGCATTTTTTCTACTTGTTGAAACAGATCAACTTACCCTTTCAGAATCCTAATTTGGATAATGTGGGGTGCCTTGTTGATAGAGGATGGGGAGTGATGGGATAGAGGAGGAAATGCCTAAACGGAATTCCCCCACTGGCCAATTGAGTATTTGAGTGTTACAAGCAGAGCTTTAATTATTATCACAGACACAGGGTTATCTACTTAGTACTGTGATAAGATCTCTTCATGTAATAGGCAATCACTGTGATCTGTTAACCTAGACACTAGGACAGCTAGGTGGTGAAATGGACAGAGTGCTGGGCCTGGAGCCAAGAAGACTTATCTTTCTGAATTCAGATCTGGCCTCTGACACTTAATAGCTTGTGACCCCAGGCAAGTCATCTAACCTCATTTGCCTAGGTCTTTTCCTCTATAAAATGAGCTGGGCAAAGATGGTAATTTTGTCAAAAAATAACCAAACAACCAACCCAAATGGGGTCAGACATGACTGAAAATAACTGACAGCCACAAATCCAGACATTAAGGATAACTGTCCTAAGAGAGTATAGCCAGTATTTTAGTATTTGAACCATGCTTATTTGGAGGAAAAGCAATTCTTAAAAAAGAGTTTTCTTAAGGTTTTAAGTTCCTTTAGAATGATATGATCCTTAATGCATAAATCCCATTGATATTTGTAGTGCTTAATTCTGTGCACACAGTGGATATATTTGTGGAGGATAATGCAAAAATTTAAATTGAATGAGGTATCATAGGTGAAGGAAATAAAACTTAACATTTCTTTTTGCCTTCCCATTGATTTTCTGAGAGCCATAGTTTATGGTGTTGTTTTTTTTTTTTTTATAATTTTTGTTGTAAATATAAATACATGCTTTATCCTTCATTGATCTTTGGAGATCCTAGTACATCAAGATTAGGGAGAGTTGAATGAATATTATATGCTGGCAAGTTAACACTTAGAAAATAAATTCAAGAATAATTGGAAGATACAAGTTGGCAAATACAAATGTAAAGAGTAAAAATTCTAATTAACTCTCTTCTTTTGATGCATATTGACAATTGGCAATAAACACAAATATAAATGCTTTTTAAAAGAAAATGAAAAGAAAAAAGTCTTGGCACTGACACATCTTAAGAAATGAAGCCTTCATCTATAATATAGTAATTCACTTGTCTTCATTCCCTGGAAAAGATAACAGTAGCTTTTTTTTTTACTTTTCTACAATTTCTTTAATATTTTCCAAGAAATCTTCAGCAATGAATCCTTCACACTCTTGTCTAGCAATGTTTCCCAAGGTGCTTTTTCAAGAAATCTAACCTGGGTAGCAACTATTTCTAAGAGATATTGTAAATTATTGCTTACTTTTTGTCTTCAGTTATCATTTGTAACACCAGTTGGTATTGCTATTGAATGTTATCCAGTTTATTCCTGACTTCATTGAGGCCTTCATTAACTCCACTTTCAAGTAAACGTTTATGTTTATCTAGGGACTCTATTTCAGTGGCACATTTTCTGTCTTTCTCTTTAGCTTAATTTTTTTTTTTAAGATCCTTCAGTTTTTGGATTTCATCATTTAACATTTTTACACTGTTCAGTTCTGTTGCCATTGTGTTCCCTTGTTCTGGGGTCTCTTCTGAACCTGTTTCTTTGTTTTACTTTGCTTATTCTCATTTTGGTTCAGATGCATCTTAAGTGGTAAATAGACTTGAATTCTGTATTTGACAGGATAATGTATACCAGCCTCAGGATTAAACTTAAGTTCAAAGTTGTAACCTTTGGAATTCTCTGCACTCTTATTCCAAAGAGTTAAATTTTTAAAAATTTTTAAGTTTTAATTTTTTTTTTAAGCAGTTGGGGTTAAGTAACTTGCTCAAGGTTACACGGCCAGTTATTTTTTTTGTGTGTGGGTGTTAAGTATGAGGTTGGAACTGATTCCGGGTCCTCCGGACTCTGGGGCCATCGCTCTTCCTCACTGTGCCACATCAATAATATTTTGTAGTCAAGCTTCTCTTTATTGCTTCTAATTCTGATTCTGCTGTCGGAGCTTCTTCACTGAGACTAATTTCTGGTCAAGAATAGTGGAACTCCAAATTGTTCATATATGCCTGGTACTTCTGAACATCTTTTTCTAAAGATGATTTCAGTTTTATTAGTGATACCAGACTTATTTGGCTTGTTTTTTCTTTCTCATTCCAGTATTGGAATTTCTTCAGTTAACCTTTTGTTTTTTGAAGCCAAAGATTCTACTTTCATCCCTGTGGCCTTTCCAATCTATTTACGCCTTAAGGGTAAGACAGACAATGGGGCTTGGATCAAGGAGGCTAGGATCAGGGAAAAGGGTCCTGGAGTCACCAATAGTCAGCACCTCAGGAAAGTGCCAGCACTACACCTAAACCTTACCTTCATGAGTTCAAATCCAGTCTCAAACACTAGCCATGTGACACTGGGCAAGTCACTTAACCCTGTTTGCTTCAGTTTTGTTATCTCTAAAATGAGCGAGAGAAGGAAAGGGTAAACCACTCCAGGATCTTTGCCAAGAAAACCTCAAAATGGGTCATGAAGAGTCAGACACAACTGAACAACAGTATGCAGAAAAGTTAAAGTCATTTGCCCAAGGGCACCCATATAATAACCAGCAAAGCCAAGAATCAAGCCCAGTTTGACTGACCCCAAATGACTGATCTAATCCTCTTTACGTTGTCCTGTGTACCCTACTGCTGCTATTGATTTAGCTGTGTCCTTACCACTTTAAAAGATATCTAACCTCTTCCTTTTGACATTCTTTAATGGTGTATCAGTCTCAGGTTACTCCCTGGATGATACTTTAAAACACACTCTTATAATGGTGTTGGTTATGTAGCTCAAATTACAAGTCAGCTATCTGTTATGGTGGGAAAGAGTTTTTAATTTAAATTCTTGCTGTTCAGTTGTGCCTGACTCTAAATGATCCCTTTGGGAGTTTTCTTGGCAAAGATACTGCAGTAATTTGCCATTTCCTTCTCCACCTCATTTTAAATATGAGGAAACTGAGGTAAATAGGGTTAAGGGACTTGGTCAGGGTCACACAGCTAATAAGTGTCTGAAACTGAATTTGAACTCAGGAAGATGAGTCTTCCTGATTCCATGGCCAGTACTTTATCCATAGGTTGAATGAAATTTTACCTTTGAGAAGGCACTTTAAGATACTCCAAGGCCTTTGAGTTTTCATTTTGAATATTTTACCATTGCAAATTAATAGGCAGCTCTGACAAATAGTATGGCACTTTTGAGTATAAATATTAGGGGAGGGAATCAAGTTTTAACTTCTGACCTATTATACTATTCATTTCTGACCTGTTAGACTATTAATATCACTGAGCACCCAGACAAAGCATGGTTTAGTAATCATCAGATATTTAAGGCTACATCATGAAATGCAATCTGGCATTACATTTCATTTCCTGCCATTTTTCTGCCCTGTCAGTCACATCCTTTTTTTCTCCTCTTATTCTGGGAATGGTAATTGAGTCAGCACTGTTATATCATTAACCAAAAGGATATGTCAGTCAATTGCCCTATAACTTAATTCACCAACTTATGACTTCCTAGACCACAATAACCTTCCAAACTGGCCAACATTGCCCTATATTTGTTAGCTTCTGTTATAATGTAAGCTCAGGACAAATCTTATTTTTTCTGTGTTGTATCCACTGTGCCTGGCACGTTGTATTAGCTTAATGAATGTGGGGTTTTTTTTGTTTTGTTTTGTTTTGTTTTCCCCTAGTAAAAGCACTTTGAACTTGAAATTTGGAAGAACTGGGTTTTAGTACTGCCTCTGACACTTAATACTTATGAGTCCATGGGCAAATCATTTACCTTTTCTAAGCCTTAGTTTCTTCATCTGTAAAATCATCTGGCTACCCTACTCTGGTACTTCTTTTGACTTCTCCATCATCCTCCAGAATACTCATTATTGGAAAAACCTCTTTATCTTATGAGATCTTATGAGCCTGAGTATTCTACCTCTTTACCACCCTTTGCCCTCTCATTGAGGGATGGAGCCATGAACTCCAAAACTTCCATTTAAGGACTGAGCTCAGCAGAAAACATCTAACTTTTCATGTGGCTGCACTATTTTGGGATGTCTCTGACTTATCTCCACTCTGCAGATCATAGAATACCTTCCCCCAACCTCTGTTTCAGCTTTCTTTTGCGTGTTGTCTTTATTAGATTGTAAGCTCCTTGATTGTAAAGACTGTTGTTTGTTTGTTTTTTTGTTCTTTTTGTATTTGTATCCCTAGCATTTAGCTCAGTGCCTCGCACATAGGCACATTATGAATATTTGCAAACTATTAACTGACAGGTATTTTGAAGATCAAATAAGATGTTATGTGTGGCACTTTGCAAATCTGAAAGCACTAAATTTCAAACAATACTCATAGTATTGGTGCTTTTCACATTTTCCCACTTATTACAGTCTTTAAACTGCATTTTTGCCTAGATGGTAGAAGATCTTGTGCAGCAGAAGCATCCTTTCTTGGAAATAAATAATGAGTTTGAGTGTAAATTACAATACTGTTACAGTTCAGTAGATGGTGCCATCCACCAAACTACAGATGATCTTATTCTCTAGCTGCACTCCTTGGTTTGATGTGAATTGATTTCACAAAGCAGATATCAGCAATTCCTGCTCACTTTCTGGTGTGAAACCACAACTGATTTGTTTTCTGTTTTGATATGTCATGTGCTAAGAAATTTGGAACGTTTTTTCTTTTTGTCATTTAAAACCAGGACTGTGGAGGAAATTGAGGAAATCTTATTTATTATTGTTGTGTTTTTTTTTTTTTTTTGGAGGGCAATTGGGGTTAAGTAACTTGCCCAAGATTACATGGCTAGGTTTTTTTGTTTGTTTGTTTGTGTGTCTTAAGTGTCTGAGGCCGGATCCAAACTCAGGTCCTTCTGACTCCAGGGCCGATGCTCTACTCACTGCGCCACCTAGCCGCCCCTAATCTTATTTATTTCTGTTTGGTTAAGTTCTTTAGAGCATTGTTTATAAGAGGTCTATACAAAAGAAAATTTTGAGTAAATTATTTTTATGTATCAAAGGAGGCATGCTTATAGAATTTTCAAAAACTTAAACTATAGGAATAATAAATTATCTTAGAACCTTAGTGTTTTGAATTGATTCTTTTTTTTTAGTTGTTTTACACATAAAAACACCAATGTCAGAGTAAAGACTATATTGGATGATGCTTGTGAAAATGTCTAGGAATTACAAGCACCTGAGGTCCTTAATGGTAAGTGTTCTAGTTGAGACCACTTAGGCTAGTCATACTTCCTTAGCCTCTCTTTTCTCACCTGGTACACCCTCACTACTACCCTCTCTCTATCTCTTCCTACCCCTTCCAGTTCTAAAACTATAAGTTAGTCCTGCCAAGAGTATGGGAAAGGGTGTGTCAATTTCTCTTTTGGCTCCACTCTTTTTTAAAACAAAATGTGCCAGCCATTCCCTCTTAAAAGTTCCTTGATGGTAGGGACTATCTTCACTTTTTTTTTGTATCCCCAAAATTCAGCACAGAAGTGCTTATTAAATGTTTTTTCATTTTTTAAAATGAGAGTGATTGCACCAGTCTCATCTGTAGGAGCAATGCCTTCAAAGAGTAGAAGATACAGCATTTGCCAGTTGAACCAAACCAACTTAATACCGTTTTCAAATAAACATTTTAGCATTTTAGAGAGGAAACTACCCTTCCCCATACAAATTAGCACTTCATTGAACTTTGAATTGTGTAAAAACAGAGCCATGCTTTAAAAATTAACTATTAACTTTATATCTTCAGATATATAGCATTTCCTCTATAGAAGGCATTTATAATTTCATATATCTTTTACTAAGTGCCCCCTAATTTTCTGTGCTTTACATTTTCTGCTGTATGTGCATGTGATAAAAACTATGCTGGCCCTCACCACCTGGAAAGCCAGGCAGGTTAAATTTCACCCCTCCAGCATTCTCTATTACCCTTAAGAGAGTTTGGGATATTTTAGGCTCTCTGCAAAGGCTTTAATTCACACCAATAATGTGCTTTTAATTGGGGCGGGGGGGTCCTTTGCATCCCCATTACATTTAGCCACTTAAACTCAGATTAGCTTTTACATGAATATTTACTTCAAAAAGTTATAATCACAAATATACAAACTTACTCCCGGAAATGTGGGAGGCAGCACCCCCTTGCTCTTCTCCCCCCCCACCCAGTCTCCTCCTGAGCACCATCTCAGTCTCTGGGGAAGGGAAAAGGATTAGGTTTGTCACCAGAAGCAGCCTCTAACCTGTGGGTGCCTAAACCAAACAGAGAAGGCTACACACAGGACAGTCAGGGATCAAACAGAAGAAATGACTTCCAGGGAAGGACACATGCCAGATCCCCACCCCTAGCATGGGCACCCAAAGCAGTATGTTGAGACATTTATATACTAATGACTGCACAGTGAGCTGTAGTCCTGACAATGAGGGGTAACTAACAATGAGGCAAGTTTGATTCATAGCAAGGTTTCATGACCAGAATACGGGTACTTGTCTAGTGTTTCAGCTCAGAACACCTGGTGCTTGTCAAAGCAATATGTTATATGGGATTTTGCCAGAGGGTGAGTGCAAAGGTTTGCTGTTATGCCAAGCTCAGGGCACAGCTTGCTTGCTGGGCCTTAGCTCTGGAAAACAGGCCCTTTGTATCCCCATTACATTTAGTCACAAAGTCAGATATAGGACTGTGTCAAATAAATAAGGTATAGACAGTGTCTCCTAATATCTTGACAGGTTCATAGCTTAAGACTTCCCATAGAGCACAGTTCCAAGTTGAAGTGCCAGATATTCTGGCTTCTCAATATTTCCATGCTGTGCACCTGAAACTGAAAATGACACGGGACAGAAACAATTCTAGGCCCCTTTCTTGCAGCTAGTGTGAAAGAGCAAGGGAACAAAAGTCCTTCCCCTCTCCCTGGTACAATTCATGCCATACTTGGCTATAGGTGAACTGGGATCTTTTTCCTCTGGACATAGCCACTAACAGAGCAATAGAGAGCAAACAGCTCATTTTCCAAAGTTTTAAAACTGCAATCAGTCAAAGGAGGCTACTTCCACTCCCGTGGTAGGGGACTCAAAGACTTCTGTTTGACAATCTAGATATGCTCCAGAGGCCCCTCAAGAGTGCCTCCACATTAGAACTGGGCATGCTTTGCAATGCCCAGGTTATATACATATGTATATATGAAATGTCAATCATAACCAGAAATCAACAGTAAAGACAATAGCGTATGATGAGGCACCTTCAATGAATATTTTTAAATTTTTTGAATATTTTGCCACTGACATCAGTGGAAAATTTAAATCAAAATAGGAGAATTGACTTTTTCAGTTGATGAAAGTACAAATATTGATAGACTGGCTTAGATAATTGCATTTATTCACATGTCACAAAAATCTTAACTATGAGTGGTGAATTGCTTGATATTCTTTTAATCACAGTTCAACAGGTGAAAACGTTGTTAGGGAAGTATATGAACTTTTCTTTTTTTTTTTGCTTTTTTTCTTGAGGGGGAAGGCAAGACAATTGGGGTTAAATGACTTGCCCAAGGTCACAGGGCTAGTAAGTGTTAAGTGTCTGAGGCCGCATTTGAACTCAGGTCCTCCTGACTCCAGGGTCGGTGCTGTATTCACTGAGCCACCTAGCTGCCCCATATATATGGACTTTTCAAAAGTATAATCTTCCAATATCGAAACTAGTGTGTTAACTCCATTCAATGTAGCATCAGTGACAGGGAAGACAAATGGATTTGTAGCTAAATTATTAACTAATCAGGATGAAATTGCTCTTGATAGTAAGTTTCATCATATTCACTGCATCTTAAAAGTAGTGAAAATAGAACTGTGCCAAATTTTATTAAGAGAACAGTAAATTTTGGGGCAGGTAGGTGGCGCAGTGAATAAGAGCGCCGGCCCAGAGTTGGGAGGACCCGGGATCAGTTCTGGCCTCATACTTAACACCCACACAAAAATAACTGGCTGTGTAACCTTGGGCAAGTTACTTGACCCCAATTGCTTTAAATAAAAAAAAGAAAACAGTAAATTTTAAGCATACTTGGGGATTGAATTGATGATTTTCTTCATTACTCTGAAAATTTTAAAGTAAAGCAGGTAGGTCTGCTTTATCATACAGAATTTTTCTGGCTCTTGTCATGAAGTTTTGAAGTAAATTTAGCAAGTTCTCCATGAAATCAAATGTTTTTAGAAATGAAAGAACACCAGAAAAATTTTATAAGAAATGACTTCAGGATTTAATTTTCAATGTAGATATTATAGGGCATTTAAGTGACTTGTATTTAAAACTTCAGGATTGAAATAAGTTTGTTACATTTATGCACGTTTGTTGCACTAAAGCAGTTAAGATAAAACTTGATTTTTGGAAAGGCAACTAAAAATGATTTGAATTTTTCCTACATGTAAAAATTAAAAAGAATCATTTGATTCTTTGTAATTTTAGCAGCTATGCCTCAAGCACTTAGGAATTACTATTTGAAGGTTTTCTTAATTTTTAAAAAATAGTATTTTGTTTTTTCACCAGTTACATGATACTAAAAATGTCAGCATTCATTTTTGCAAAATTGTGAGTTCCAAATTCTCCCTCCCTCCATCCTCTCCTCTTTTGAAAATGGTAAGTTATTTGATACAGTTTATACATGTGCTGTCATATAAAAATATTTCCATGTTAGTCACAATTATGAAACAAGAAACAGATCAAAAATAAAAATAAAAAACATGAGAAAGAAGTTTAAAAAATATGTTTTGGGGTGGCTAGGTGGTGCAGTAAGAGTGCTGGACCCAGAGTTGGGAGGACCCAGGATCAGTTCCGGCCTCAGAAAATTAGCACCCACACATAAAAATGACTAGCCATGTAACCTTAAGCAAGTTACTTAACCCCAATTGCTTTAAAAAAAAAATATGTTTCCTTCTGCACCATCAGTTCTTTATCTGGATATAGATAATATTTTCCTTCATGAGTCCTTTGTACTTGTCTTAGATTATTGTGTTGCTGAGAAAAGCTGAATCGTTTCTAATTAATCATCACATAATGTTACTGATACTGTGTTCAGTGTTTTAGTGGTTCTGCTCATTTCGCTTTGCATCAGTTTGTACAAGTCTTTCCAGATTTTTCTGAAATCTGCCAGTTCATCATTTCTTATTGCACAATAGTATTTCATTACATTCATATAACACAGCTTGTTCAGCCATTCCCCAATTGATGGGTATCCCCTGAGTTTCCAATATTTTGCTATCATGAAAAGGGCTGCTATAAATATTTTTGTACATGTAGGTCCTTCCCCCTTTGTTATGATCTCTTTGGAGATCATAACAGACCTAGTAGTGGTATTGCAAGGAAAAAATGCAAGTGGCCAGAAAGAAACAATTCAGATATCAGGGAGTCACAATCAGGGTTACACAGAACTTGGCAGCTGCAACATTAAAGGATCATAGGTCATCAAACATAATATTATGGAAGGCAATGGAGATAAGACTATAATCATGAATCACTTACCTGGAAAAATTAAGCATAATGCATCAAGGGAAAAAATGGCCATTCAATGAAAGAGAAGGATGTTATGCTTTCATATGTAGAAGAGCAGAACTAAACCAAAAATTTGACCTCCAATATCAAGACCCAGGGAAATCATAAACAGGTAAAAAAGGAAAAAGAAAACATTAGGGATTCAATAGAGCTAAACTATTTTACATCCCTACACAGGAAGATGATATTTGTAATTCTTTAAAATTATATCACTAAATAGTACAGCTAGAAGGAATATAAGCAGAGGGTATGGCCATAAGGTGAGTTGGAGGAAATGACATGAAAAAAATTGATGGATAACAAAGAGGAGTATAGTGGGTATAGAAGGAAGGGAAAGGTAGAATGGAGCAAATTATTTCACATGAAGAAAATTTCCCACAAAAGACCAATTACCATGGTGAAGAAGATGGGAGAGTGGGCAACGAACATCACTTGAACCTTACTCTCATCAAATATTGGCTCACAGTGGGAATCATATATATTATCGGTTCAATATAGAAATCTATCTTACCCAACAGGGAAGTAGGAGGGGAGAAGATTAAGTAAAGGGGGAGAAGGGAAGAGACTGACAGAAGGGAGGGCGGATCGGGGGAGGTGGTAGACAGAAGCAAAATATTGGTCAGGAGGGAAAGGGTGAAAGGAGAGAGGACAAACAGAAGGGAGAATAATATGGAAGGAAATACACATGTAGTAATCACAACTATGAATGTGAATGGGATGAACTCTCACATAAAATGGAAGTGGATAGCACAGTGGATCAAAAACCAGAATCCTACTATACGTTGTTTACGCACTTAAAGCAAAGAGACACAGAGTAAAGGCAAGGGGCTGGACCAGAATCTATTATGCTTCAGATGCAGAAAACAAAACAAAACAGGGACCTGATCTCAAAGTAAAAGCAAAACAAAAAAAAACAACCAAAAAAAAAAAACCAGACCCAGTTAAAAGAGGTAAGGAAGGAAACTACATCTTGCTAAAAAAAAAAAAAAAAGGTACCATAGATAATGAAGCAATTTCAATACTCAACATGTGCACCAAGTGGTATAGTATCTAAATTCTTAAAGGAGAAATTGAGTAGTTACAAGAAGAGATAGACAACAAGACTATACTACTCAGAACTATACTATACTACTCAGAACTTGATAAATCCAACCAAAAAATGAACAAGAAAAAGAAACTAAGAAGGTAAAATAGAATGTTAAGAGAGGTTAGAGATGACAAATCATTGGCATGATTTAGACATAGAGTGATGTCAGGAGCAAATTAGAAGAGCAAGGAATATTCTATCTGTCAGATCTAAAGGGAGAGGAAGAATTCAAGACCAAATGAGACAGAAAGCATTGCTATTTGAATTTAAAAGGTGATTTGAAGGATTCAAAATGTGTGAAAACATTTTTTTGCTATTTAGTGCTTCAATTTTTTTTTTATTTTAAAGAGTAAAAAATAGCATTCAAATGGGTTTTTTTAAAATGAATGTAATACAGTGCTAAAAATGTATAATTAAGTTAGTGATCCAGATTTTCATTTGCCAAGACATTTTGTTGAAATGTGAAAGCTTTATGCAAGAATCTTTTTTTAAAAAATTTGTTTGTTTGGTAGTAAATACTTATTAGTTATTTTCAATCCTGAAGACTACTAAAACTTCACGTAGCATGAAATTAACAAATGAGCATTTATCCTTCTTACTGAAAACTATTATCACAAAAGCTTATAACTGATGATAAAATTGTTTCTGATAAAAGATGCTAAGTTTCTAGCAAGCAATATTAAATTAATTTTGAATCTTCTTATAATGAATTTTAATCTATTTGATATTAAGGCATAAGTGGTGTACTAATTCACTTTGTAGAAATTATGAAATGATCCAACCATTTTGAAGACATTCTGGTATTATATCCAAAGACTTATTGAAGTACCTATATTCTTTGACCCAGCAATGCCACTACTTTGTCTATTTACAAAGATGATTAGGGGAAAAGGAAAAGAACCTATATGTTCTAGAATATTTATAGCAGCTCTCTTTGTGGTGGCAAAGAACTGAAAATTGTAGGGATGGCTCATCAATATTGAAAACAAATTGTCAAATTTGTAATTTTGCATGTATTATATGTAGTTCATTTTTATGTGATTTTAATGTGTTGATATATTAATTTAAAAAATAAATATATAAAAGTATGGTTTTCTAAGTCAATATACATCCTGTGGGGCTTATGTATGGTGTAGTGGCTCCAGTTTCTATTTGAGTTTGACACTGCTGGATTGGTTTACCGGAAGGTGACCTTTGTTTAAGACTTTGGTTGTATTTTACAATTGAAGGTAGACATGAACATGCAGTGTGGTATAATAGAAAGGTCACTCGATTTGCGGTTTGGAGGACCAGAGTTAGAAGTCTGGCATTGCCTCATATAACTTTTGTGATATTAAGTCAGTTTACCTCTCTAGCCCACAGTTTCCTCATTTGGAAAACGAAGGGGTTAGTTATTCAGTTAGTCAGTTAGTAAACATTCATTAAACACCCACTGTATTCTAAGCAGTGTGCTGAGCATTGGTGATTCAAAAAAAGGTAAAACAGTCCCTGCTCTCAAGGAGCTTATAATCTAATAGGAGAGATAACTTGCTAACTATATCCTGTAAAATATATACAGGATAAATTGGAGAAAATCAACAGGGAGAAGGCATTAGCATGAAGAGGAATCAGGAAATGCTTTTCATAAAAGATGGGACTTTAACTGGGACTTGAAGGAAATAGGGAAACCAAGAAGTAGAGATGAGGAGGACTTAGACTAAATAACCTTCTAGCTTCTAGATTAATGATCTTATGATTGATGATGTGCCCTTTGGCATCTTATGGAAAATGGATTCTTAGTGATGAAGAATAAATTTGTTGGCCCTCTGAAGGGCAGCTCCATTTTTTAGCTTAGTTGTTCTCTGGTGTATGTTTAGCTTTCTTAGGAATCTCACCAAGAAGTTTGGCTTCAACCAACTCTTCCTAAATAGGACAATTATAGGACTATAATAGTTCAATCCAAATAATTCATCCCCAATTACTAATATTCCATGAAGCACCAAGAAATATGTCTTTCTTGTCCATAGGAGGATACTATTAAAGTCTAAAACAAAGGCTTATACCATCCCTGTAAACTTTTCAATTGCTCAGGGAGTCCACACAATACCAATTATTCCCTCTGTGGCACTGGGATTCAAAGAAGAAAGGGTAGCTAGACTAGGCCTCACTATAGCAGATAGTGTCATTTTTGTGGCTTATTTTGATTCTACAAGAGTGAAGTTATTTTTTTTAATGCCTTCTTTGCCAAAATCCAATGACAGAAAACTAAACTAAAACTGAAATAAACAAAGATAAAAACCACAGAATTATAGAATTTTACAGATAAAAGAAGGCATGTCAGGAGTCATCTAATTCAACCTTTTCTTGAAACTGAATCTGCTCTACAATATAACTAATAAATCTTCGCTTGGAGACCTCTTGTGAAGGGAGCTCACTAATTCTCGAAGCAGACCACTCTACTTTTGCATAGTTCTTTTCATTAGAGAGGTTTTTTGTTTTGTTTTGTTTTTCCTTCATATCAATCCTAAATCAGCTTCTCTGTAGTCTACAAAATTGCTCCCAGTTCTGCCTTGTAGGGCCAAGCACCAATCAAATTCCTTCCACATGACAATTCTTCAATTATTTGAAGTCAGATATCATTTTCTCCTAAGCCTTATTTTTCATGCTAAACATCCTTGGTTCCTTCACCAACATTGATCTCAATGCAATCAAAATTAAAAAGAAAGCAGAAAACTGAGGGAAATGTTTGTAATAAAGTATCTCTGATAACAGCTTCATTTCTCAACTATAAAGGGAACGGAGTCAAATTTATAAAACTGCAAGTGATTCCCCAATTGATAAACGGACAAAGGATATGAACAGGCAGTTTTCAGACAAAGAAATCAAAGCTATCTATAAGTCATGTGAAAAAGTGCTCTAAATCACTATTGATTAGAGAAATGCAAATTAAAACAACTCTGTGCTACCACCTCATACCTATCAGGTTGGCTAATATAAAAGGAAAATTATAAATGTTGGAGGGAATGTGAGAAAACTAGGACACTTGGAGTTGTGAACAGATCCAACCATTCTGGAAAGCAATTTGGAACTATGCCCAAGGGTTTTAAAAATTGTGCATAACTGGGGCGGCTAGATGGCGCAGTGAGTAAGAGCTCCGGCCTCAGAGTTGGGATGACCCGGGATCGAATCCGGCCTCAGAAAATGAGCACCCACCCACAAATAATGAAATAATGACTGGCCGTGTAACCTTGAGCAAGTTACTTAACCCCAATTGCTTTACAAAAAAAAAAAATTGTGCATAACTTTTGATCCAACAATACCACTGCTGGGTCTATATCCTAAAGATGACAAAAAGTTGGGGGGGCGGGGTAGGGAGGAAAAGATCTATTTGTACAAAATATTTATAGCAGTTCCTTTTTGTGGTGGCCAAGAATTGGAATTTGAAGGGATGCCCATCAATTGGAGAATGACTAAACAAGTTGTGGTATATATTTGTGATGGGATATTATTATGCTATAAAAAATGACAAGCAGGCTGACTCAGAAAAATCTGGAAAGACTTACATGAACTGATGCAAAGTGAAGTGAACAGAACCAGGAAAATGTTGTATCCAGTAACAGCAATATTGTACAAGGAAGAATTGTGAATGACTTAGCTATTCTCAGCAATGCAATGATCCAGGGCAATCCCAAAGGACTAATGATGAAACACATACTCTCTACCTCTAGGAAAAGAACTGATATTGTCTAAATGCAGACTGAAACATACTATTTTCACATTCTTTCATTCTTTTTAAAAAATTCTAGTTTTCTTGTGCAAAATTACTAATATGGAAATGTTTTACATGATTGATCATGTATAACCTATATCTGATTTCTTACTATCTCAGGGAGGAGGAAGGGATAGAATTTGGGACACAAAAATGTAAAAAAAAAATGTTAAAAATTGTTTTAGCATATAATTGGAGGAAAATAAAATATTATTTAAAAATAGCATTAGGTTTGTAGTAGATTTGGGGGGACAATTTTCCACAGTCAATCTTCCCTTAGATCAAAACTTCATGACATTCCTAAAATGCATGGAAGAACTTTTGAATAGATACTGAAAACATAAATGCTTCAAGGTAAATCTGGAAAGAATACTAGGTTTAGAGTCAGGGGTCCTAGATTCAAAATTAAATCCTAGTTGTTGATACTTTTGTGACAGTGGGCAAGTTACAACTTCTCTGAGACTGTATCCTTAGGAGGGAACTTGAACTAGATGGACTCTGAGGGCCTTCCAGCTCTAAGTCTATAAACTCTCATAGTGATTCTGAAAGTGTGGTCCATAGGCTGGGTCCAAGATGAAAAACTGACATATGCTAAAGCTTAGTGACTTAAAAGTCTAAAAATATTGCCACCTAAGCTCTGGACAGAGGTGAGGAATGCTACTTAAAGTAAGAAGTGAGGAAAGAGTTCCAGAAAGCTTCAATGAAAACTTCATTCATGTTACTCCATCCATCCCTTACTTTACTGGAGCTCTCTTCATTGAGGCAGGGGTGTGCTTGGAGGCTGCTTGAATCAGCTAAGATCATAATTGTAAATTTTTTTGTGTGAGTATTTATACCTTAGAAATTGGCAAACAATATAACTCAGGGTTTAGATTTATTGTTTTATTGATTGTCTAGAGTTAAAAAAGGGGATGGAGAAAAGTTAATAATACATATTAAATTTAAAAGCGTGTTCAGCTTTTCAGACAGATAGTTGTTACACATTTACTAAGTCACTGCTGTTTGAGAGCCTATGAATCCCTTTCCCTGCCTTCCCTTCCTATTTTAGATCAAAATGATAAAGAATTGAGACTGAAATTGGTCCAAGTGTTTTTCCTTTTTTCCTGTTGTTGTCGTAAGAAAAGGAATGAGTTGGGCAGGAGGTTTACTCTCAGTGTTTAAGAACCAAAGTATCTAATGGCTATTTGTCCCTATGTCCTCATCTGTAAAATAAGAGGGTTGGACTAGATGGCCTCTGAGGTCCTGTACATCTTTAAATCTATGATCTTATGATTCATACATTGTTTATCTCATCTCTATAATGGTTCTTGGGAAACATGATAGCAGAGTTCTGGCCACTAGGTGGAACACTTAACACAATGTACACATATCTTTCTATATGTGTGAATGTATATGTCTATAGAAACAAGTGGGGAATAGGACTATATCATATATCCAGAATGGCATTTTCAGTATTCAGAATGACTTCAGACAATAATTCATTAGGATCCCATTTAATATATTTTGTATTATTTGCCAATTGGTCTCATTAGGCTTTATGACCTAACTAAAATAGTTTCATGTTCAGTTGTCTCAGTATATGCATCTATCTGCCTGTCTGTCTGTCTGTCCATCCATCCGTCCGTCCATCCATCCATCTATTTCAGTAGAGAGGGAAAGATACATTAGCTTCCAAATGAGTAGTATGGAAAACAGAAAAAATTTAAATGAGGTATATATTTAATAAAAATTTAAGATAAAGCAGATCTGAGGACCATAGCATGCCAGCGAATGGAATAAAAGTGAAAAGTTCTCAGGTAACATTCCAGAAATTTGAACAGAATTGTAATAAAGTACCAAAGACTTAGCAAACCTGGGCTGGGAGCCTGCGATGTTTGCCTTACTTCCCTGGTCATAAGTTGAAGTTTTTGCTAAGCTTGGGAGGGGAAGCACAGACCCTGCAAATTTAACCACAGGCCCAAATGTTCCAGACTTGTTTTCACTGACCACTATCTGACCTGTACAAATATAAAACTGGAAATCCTGTTGCAGAAATCCCAGCAGGTCCCCATGTCCTAAAATCCCCATGTTTCATAAAATATTGTCTGCTTTCATATTTATATTGATATTGTTAGAACATCTATCTTCTGCTTTCATAACTAAGTTGATACTGATGACGTATTTTGTCTGTTTTCATTTCCTCTAGACATGCATCTTCTGCTTTTTGATATTACTGACATTTCATGTGCAAGGGCCAGCAGATTCTTTTGTGGTTAGATTGTGCTCCTCAGTTCCTGATTAATAGGAACAGGACAGGACAAAGTGGGGGGAGAAGGGGTGGTCTTTAGGGTATATAACCAAGCTTTGCATTTTGTATTTTGCCTCTCCTACTAGACTGCCTCTAGTAGCGAGACCACCCTTCTTGTAAGAAGAAGAAATTAAATAAATCCTTCCTGCCTCTACTTGTAGATATCTCTGCACATTTTATTTTGAGCAAGGGTTGTCTTATCCCACACACCAGGCCCTTCTCTTCTCTACTATCCCTCTTTTTAAAAAATTTAACCTATGGGGGTCAAGATGGCAGAGTAGAAACAGCATTTCCACAAAGCTCCGGCTGCCACCACTTCCAATTTATATAAGAGGGGGACTCTGAATAAACTCTGGAGCTATAGAACCCACAAAATAACACAGAGAAGCTAACCTCCCTCTGAGGACAGCCCAGCAGAGAGCAGCCAGCACAGTGCTCTGTGAGCCAGGCCTAGGCCCGTGTGAGTTGGAGGTTTTAGCCCCAGGGCAGCCTGACCAGCAACCAGCTGGAGGGGCTCCAGAACATCAGAAGCTGTGGTGTTTCCAGAATTATCAATACATAGATGCCAAGGACAAAGTGAGAGGTCAGTGCAGACTTTGGGACTAGTGGGGAGAACAAGTTGGCCTCTTTCCCTGGGGGTGAGAAACTGATGAGTAGCCACGGCACAGCACACCACATTGCAGCTTCAGCTCCTGGCCTGTGGACTGTGGGGGGATCCAGGCGACCAGTCTGAGGGGTAATTGCTCTTGCAAGGTTAAACTTCTTGGATCTGGATTGCGGTCTGGGGTAGAGGTCTTGGGGTGTGTGACCAGCTTGCCAGAGCATGTGGAGACATCAGAGAGGGCACCCAACTAATACCTCCAGCAGCTGAGAAAACTCCAGTGTTTGGGACAGAAGCTCCCCTGGCTGGTGTCAGAGTTCTACTATGGCAACAAGCCCAAAAGTCAAGTAATTGAGTGGCAACATGCCTAGGCAAAGGAAACAAAATTAACAGAAAAATTCAACATTAGACTCCTATTTGGGGGGCAAAGAGGATCAAAGCATGGAACAGGAGGAGGACTGTGAGGTCAGAAATCCTTCACCCAAAGCCCCAAATGAAAATACAAGCTGGCTACAGGCCATAGAGGACTTTAAGCAGCAGATAAGAGAAGTGGGGGAAAAATTGGGAAGAGAAATGAGAAAAATGCAAGAAAAGTATAAAATGAGTGTCAATAGCCTGACTCAGGAAAATAACACCTTAAAAAATAGACTAACTCAAATGGCAAGAGAAGCTCAAAAAGCCAATGAGGAGAAGAATGCCTTAAAAAGCCAAATTTGCCAGATGGAAAAAGAATCTCAAAAGCTCACTGAGGACAATCATTCCTACAGAATTAGACTGGAGCAAATGGAAGCTAATGACTTTATGAGAAGTCAAGATGTTGTTAAGCAGATCAAAACAAATGAAAGAATAGAAGGCAATGTGAAATATCTATGGAAAAAACCACTGACTTGGAAAATAGATCCAGGAGAGATAATCTAAAAATTATTGGACTACCTGAAAACCATGATCAAAGAAATAATCTAGAAATCATGCTTCAAGAAATTCTCAAGGAAAATTGCCCTGATATAATGGAAATGCAGATTTGAAGGTCTTCCCTTTGATTGGCTTAAGAGACTTTGATTGACTTAAGTGACGCTGAGAACCTTCTTTAATTTGAAAGTATACTCTGCCCCCTAATAGGCTGAATGTGGTCACCTGGAGCCTGTAGCAGGACGCTTGGTTTTCAGGAATGACCACACCTTGATGCTGTGTGATTGGGAGTAAGTCAAGAGGGTGGTTACATTCTCTGACCCAGGAGAAGGCTATATAAACCCTGATGGGAGGCTTTGCTTTGGGGCTCACTTTGAGAAGTGTTGTGTGATTTGACCAGATGAGACTCTGGGGAGCCATTGAGAGTCCCCTGGCTTTAAAAACCCAGATGTTGATGCTTCCCTCTCTGGTAACTTTGATTTGGTGTTGATATAATGGTTGGACAGTTTGGAAGCCTGTCTGTTTGATCTGTCTGTATACTCTGAAGTTCGGGATGCTGACCTTTTCCCCCTGAACTAGGTAATATATGTTTGTTTGATTAAAGTAAGCTTGTTAACCCATTTTGAGTTGCTTTCCTTTACAAAAGCAGATTTAAGAACCTGTGTTGGCAGCCACTCTGGGAATGCTGGGGTGCTTGCTGCTACACCTGATGTTTTAGAATCAGAGGGCAAAATAGAGGTTGAAAGAATCCACCAATCACCTCCTGAAAAAGATCCCAGAAAGAAAACTCCTAGGAATATTGTAGCCAGGTTCCAGAATTCCCAGATCAAGGAGAAATACAACAAGAGGCCAGGAAGAAACAATTTCAATATTGTGGAAACACAATCAGGATAGCACAAGATTTGCAGCTTCTACACTGAGGAATAGAATGGCTTGGAATATGATATTCCAGAAGGCAAAGGAACTGGGATTAAAAGCAAGAATCACCTACCCAGCAAAACTGAGTATCATGTTTCAGGGGAAAATATGGTCATTCAGTGGAATAGAGGACTTTTGAGCATTCTTGAGGAAAAAACCAGAGTTGAATAGAAAATTTGACATTCAGACACAAGAAGTAAGAGATGCTTGAGAAGGTAAACAGGGAAAAGAAATCATAAGGAACTTATCAAAGTTGAGCTATTTACATTCCTACATGGAAAAACGATCATTGTAACTGATGAAATCTTCCTCAGTATGAAAATACTTGAAGAAGGGTATATGGGCATATGAATACATATGTGAATGTGTATATATGTTTACAGGTATACATAGATAGAGGGCACAGGTCAAATTTAATAGGAAGGAATGATACTTAAAAGGTGAAATTAATAGGTGAGGGAGAAATATAATGAGAGGAGATGGGGAGAGACAGAATGGGGTAAACTATCTCATATAGAAGAGGCAAGGGAAAGTGGGAACAAGAGGCAAGGGGAAATGGCTACAATGGAGGGGAAGAACAGGAAGGCAAAAAGGCAAAATCTTATTCTCATTGAATTTGGCACAGGGAGAGAATGACATACATACTAAATAGGATATCTCACCCTGTAGGAAAGTAGCAGGGAAGGGGGTGAGAGGAGGGATGATGGAAGGGAGGGTAGGCTGGCGGGGAGGGAAGTTGTAAGCACCCACTTTTGAAAAGGGACAGGATCAAAGTAGGGCATTGACCAAGTGGAAGGTGGGATAGGAGGGAGGGAAATATAGTCAGTCTTTTACAATATATCTACTATGGTAATGTTTTGCATAGCTATAAATGTACAACAAATATTGAATTGCTTATCTTCCCAACAAAAGTGGGTGACAAGGGAGGAAGGGAATGAATCTGGAATTCAAAGTTTTAAAATCAAATGTTTTAAAAATATATAAATACTGTTATTAGTACTATTTTACATGTAATTGGGAAATAAGATATACAGGCACTGGGGCACAGAGATTCACCTTGCCCTACTGGAAAAGTCAAAGGGGGTATGGGAGAAGATATGGGAGAGAGCAGATTGGATGAGAGGATATCCTGTGGGACTGCTATTCTGGGGTGGTGGGTAGGGAAAAAATGGGGAAAAATTGTGACTCAAAATATGGTGGAAATGAATGATGTAAACCAGAAGTTAATAAAGTATTTGGAAAAAAAAATTTAACCGATGGGGAGACCATTTGCTAACAAACTTGACTCAGATGACAGTCAAAACAAATAGACACTACAAATGAGAAAGCCCAAACTCAATTTCTTAGAAGGTTTTAGAATATTACATAGAGGAATCAAGAATCAAATTCATTCATTTATTAATTTACTCAACATCTGTTAAGCATCTAATCTATGTAATAGGCAGCTAGGTGGCTCAGCCTAGAGTCAGAAAGACCCGAGTTCCAATCTGCTCTGAGACATTTACTAGCTAGAATGCTGGGCAAGTCACTTAACTCTGTTTGCTTCAGTTGCCTCATACGTAAAATGAACTGAAGAAGGAAATGGCAAACCATTCCGATATCTACCAAGAAAATCCCAAACGGGGTCATGAAGAATTGGATGCAACTGAACAACAACACGTGGAATACTTTGTGTTAGGGACTGGAGTTGGGAGATATAAAGATAAATAAGACATATTTCCTAACCTCAAGGAGATTATAATCTAATAGGAAATGCTAAAACATGTGCCAAAAGTAGCTGACTGAAGCTGACCTTATCTCCTTCCCAGATAGGTAAATTGCCTAAGGCTAACCATACATGATCACTCTCAACCACAACTATTTTGTAAATGTCTTAAACTTTCACCTCTGGGGATTCCCAAGCTTTCCCTAGGTACTTTCAGTATCTCTGCAAAACAACTTACCCAGTGAAACCACATCCCTACTCCCTGGTGCCTGCAGCCCCTCTCCCTCCACCGAGATATTTTATAAGAACCCCATGTCCCTCCATTTCCTTTTTCAGTACTTGCTGCTGCATGGAACCTCAGTAGCAACTCCGTGCAACAACTAAAGATCATAATTTTTGCTGTGTTGGCTGCCTTCTCATCAATTCAGGTTGATACATGTGCACAAATATAATAAAAGGTAGAATACTGTAAGTGCATAAAAACAGCTTTAAGTTCCCTGAGGGCAGATGTGGGGAAAAAACACTTGCAGTAGTTGAAAAATATCCTATTGATAAGATTAGAAAGTAACTGATTTTACAGCCAAGTAGAATTTCTAAGTTTAAAAAAACAATTAAGAGTTGAAAAGTACTGAAGAGGGAAGGGTGATAAGGAAGGGGGGAGGGTAAGTGGTTCTGCCAGGGATACCTCTCCTGGCATCCAGTCTGGAAGGAATTCACCAGGCTCAAGCAAACTTTGAAGCCGAAATTGTAAAGTTTATTGTTACGCTGTGGAGAACAGCGGGCTAGATTCTTATGGAACCTGCAAACTCGCAGAGGCAGCAGGCATAGTTTTAAGGTGCCAATTATGCTAACTAGGTGAGTAAGGGTGGGATCAGGGAGGAGTTAAGGAGTGGTCAGTGCTCAAAGGACCATACACTTTTAATATCAACTGCGCAGGTGTATTGCCCATGATTCACTGGGAAATAGCTCAAGAGGGGCTAGCTGGAGGTGTGGTTTTAGGCCTGACATGTCACTAAAGAGTGCCCAGTCTGCCTCCCACCAAGGTCATCAGAGACAGTGTGGGTATATAATTGACTAAGGAGTTACCCTATAGATAAGGTATTGAAGAATTTCTGGTGGGGCTGGCCACTCTAACCAAGGGAGATAGCATTTACATAACTTATTGTTTCAAGCAGAGATAAACAGGTCATGAGTTGTTGCTGGGCAGAGTGCTGGGAGGGGGAAGGGGCAGAGTCAATGCTCTGAGGCTGGGGGGGTGGAAATGTGATCTTACAGACTGCTTTTACAAATTGATTTTACAGACATAGATCCCAAAGCACCCCATTTACAAACTGATGTTACAGATTGATACTACAGACATATATACATCACAAGGACCCCATCATTCCCCCCTTAAACAGATGGCATCCAAAATCATTTGGGGACAAGGGGCGATGGTCTCAGCTTCCCGAACTGCTTCTCGCTGGGAAGGGTGTAAAGCTGTCCCTGCCTCACAGGGTTCCATTGTTCAAGGGGTGGGGTCTATGGCCAATGTCCGGAATCTGGCTGATGCTAGATCCAAGGGGAGATGAGTAGCAGCCTCGGGCAGTGTTGGGTACTCAGTCCGAGCAATCATCTGCAGATGGAAAGCACTGAGCCTAGAAGAGATAAACCTAGCAAGGAGGTTAAGCAGGCAAGAGCCAAAAATAAGTAAGAGAAAATTGACCAGAAATGGGGTGAGGATGGGCTAGCATAAACCATTACTCAGACTATTTCACTTTCCTTCATATTTCTACATACTACATATTCTTTTACCAACATAACTGTACTCCCTTTAACAAAGGAGATTCCTAACTAGGTTACTTAAGCTGAAATTACAGTGATGTAGGCTGAAACTCCAGTAATTGGTCAGTGTACACTTGAATTTCCCACTGGCGGGGAAACCCTAAGCTGGGTCTCCCACCCACAGATTAATCAAGGGTAAGCAAGGGGTGGGGGTTCTGCCTGTTTACAGATTAAGCAAGGTGGAGTTCTCTGTTTTACAAATCAATTAAGGGAAGTTTGGGCGGCCTGTTTTACAAATCAAGGAAAGGGTGAGTGGATTTGAGTCTGACATTCAGGAAGGGCAAAGTGACAAATCAAAGAGGGAAGGGTAGAGTGGAGCTGGGGAATGATGGGGATTGTGGGGGGCCTCGCAAGGAGGTAAAAAGGGGAATCAGGGAGAGGATTGGATAGTCTTAGCTTTAGGGGGTGCTCATGGACTTCTGTTTTCCATTCTGAGGTGACAGCAGGCTTCACTCTGGTGTAATGTTGTCATGTGGGAATAGAGTCCACTTTGACAGCAGTAGGTGTAGTGGGGATCGTGAAGTGTGGTCCCTTCCACCTCTGCTCCAGACCATGAATTTCTTTTTACCAGCACAGAATCCCCAGGTTGAAACCAGGTAAGCTGAGGCAGAACTCCTCGGGATCAGGAGAGCTGAGGGAAGGAGTTTTTTTCTGAATTGCCTGCAGACCCTGAAGGAACTTGATAAGGGAAGAGTTAGTGATTTCAGCTTTTAGGTCTTCCCAGATTAGAGGAAGAATAGGTGGTAATCTTCCATATGTTAGGGAATGGTCTGGACTTTCTCAGCCTTGAGTTCTGAGCTCTGAGAAAATTTCAGATGCCGGCTGCTCAAGGAAGTCAAAACTGAGAATCCAAGGACCTGATCATCTCCCCCTTAAACAGTTGGGACCCAAAATCATTTGGGTAGATCTATGTTTCATAGGAAGGTGGGTACACAGATTATATATACAGTATACAGTATACAGTGAATACAGATTCACTCAGGAAGAAAGAGATAATTCAGAAATTGAATCCTTAACATACATTCAGTTACAAATGTTAACTTTTGCTTAGAACATGAAACAACTACAAATTCAGATCAAAATAGCCAGATCTCTTCTGTTTTCACAACTCATTACATTAGTTTAGTAATAAATTTATCTTACAAATGAAAGTTTTAATAGGCCTCTTAAAATTACACTAGAGATTTGAAAATTTCTTCTGAAAGTATTTTCCCTTCTTTTAAAACAGTTTCAAGATTTATAATTGATCACTAAACTTTTAGGAAGAAAGTTAGTTGAAAACTTTTAAAATGATCTTAAGCAATTTGCATACTTTCTGCACATGTTCCAATTCCAAATGAAAAATAATATTAGATTTTCCAGTGAGCTTACACGAAAGAACACATATCTGTTACTGACTACATGCTCTGATCATGGAAACTTGCTTTAGAAGGAAAAAAGCAGGGACATGTGACATTCCAAATATAACAGGATAAAACATCCTTGACTCTGTTTAAATTCAGGTAAAGTCACAGATATCCAACCATGCAGTATCTGTTCCATCTTATAGCTAGACTCAGGAATAGGTGGGAAACATTCCTTTTCAAAGGAATCCCACGGGTAAACTGAGCCAGGAGGGATCCCATCCCAGACAGAGGCTAAGATTGTCCCTTCGGCCTTTACCAAATGTAGACTTCCACCTATCGGCAGTACAGGATCACATTCCCTCTGAGTAGCTTGTGGCATTTTCTCCGAGATACTGATTTAATGCAGACAACTATACCCAAATTCAAACTCAAAATAAAATTTAGTTATGGTCCCAAGTGCCTTTTACCTCAAACAACAAGCTTCGCCAATCACAGCTTAGAGCTAGTTAGTTATTTTTATTTTCATGGAGCTGCACTAAGCGATGAAGATTTATCAGGTCTCACAAATGTAAAGAATTCCATTTACCATCTTTCCTTCTGAAATCTAAAAGCCAATTGATAGAAATCCTTCTAATCTTTGCAACTTCTTAGCAAGTTAGGTTCATTTAAAACTACACTTAAATAAATTCCTTTCACAGGCTGAATGACCTTGCCTATTAGAGATAGTTTCTAGGGGATTTGGCAGTTTTACAACATAAGGAAAATGTATATGAATTCTTAGGAGGAGAGACTGGGGGAAAGGCTAATAATGATGCCTCCACTTAACCAATTCTCATACAAGCAGGAGGACTGTTCTGAATGGGCAGAACTAGTCTGAATAAAGTTTTCATCCAATCTCCTCCTTTCCACATACAGTAATCAATTGACAGTTTTAGGTTTTAACATTAAAACAGTAGCCAAAATAACTTAGTTAACAATCTTACAAGTTTTAAACAGTCTTAACTGAAACTTCCTTTTAAACAAAGACATTCTAGGAAGCTTATGATTTCCCAAATTACAATACTCCAAGACTTTAAGAAAACTGCTTCTTATACAGCATATATAATACAACTTTTTACCAGTAACAATATCATAAACAATTATCATATTCTTAAATTTGAACTTTGAAATAAAAACAAATGAATTACCAATCTGGTGACCCTAAAAATCAAGTTTTTGAAGTTACACAGAACTAAAATTTTCTTGTTGCCACACACCTGATCAACTTATCACCAAAAATTAATTACATTATGGAATCTCACATAGATGGTGAATGTGGTGATCCATAAACCTTAAATTAACATAAATACATCCTTAGGTGAAGCAAGCTTGAAAACCACATCCCTATATTTTTCTTTCCTTTTTTCCCAAGTTTTTCATTTGCTCAATAAGAATTCTACAAAATGGCTTTCCAATTCCCTGTGTACATTCACTTCATCATTAGTAATGTGTAAACTATAACTTTAAGTCACTGCATATTTCCAGAATAGCCAAAAAGTTAAATGAACAACCACAATAAATATCAGCAGCATTATTACTACCTATTTGTATCCCAAATATAACAGCTTTAAATTGTCAGGTCTTATAACATAAAAAAATCCAATTCACATGAAATAAACATAAGACAGGATTAGCAGAACTGATAAAGTACCATAGCTGGTTTTACAAAACTTTTCTCCATCTTTTAGTTTCAACAAAATTCAGATTGAAAATTGCTTTATCTAACAACATTTCTGGCTCACAATGGTCACTCAAACTTTTACAGTATAAGAGGATTTTACAATTTAGAGATACCATAATAACACAATGACATTATGACATTAATTGCATTTCCAATTCATCACATACAAAAATTACTGGTAGAAAAATTGGGCTTACCAAGTACAGAGGCTTTTCTTCTCTCCCCACAACTGCAGAGCCTGGTTGAGGACCCAGGCGTTTCAAAGGAGAGAGGGTCATCCTCATGCCTGGAGGTGTAGGCTTTGGGGTACCCAGGGGTGTTGCCAGGCCCCTCAATATAGCTGCAGCTCCCCCTTCTTTTTCAAGTGGGGGAGCTTAACTCAAATTCCCTATTCTTTAGCACGCTCTATTTTTCTTCTAGAATGAGAGACTTTAATAAATTTTTGTAAAATGTTTTCAGCGATTTAACTTTTTTTTTTTTTTTAAAGCAATTGGGGTTAAGTAACTTGCTCAAGGTTACACGGCTAGTCATTATTTATGCGTGGGTGCTCATTTTCTGAGGCCGGATCTGATCTCGGGTCATCCAAACTCCGAGGCCGGCGCTCTTACTCACTGCTCCACCTAGTCGCCCTTTTAGGGCAATTGGGGTTAAGTAACTTGCCCAAGGTTACACGGCTAGGTTTTTGTTTGTATGGATTAAGTGTCGGAGGCCGGCTCCGAACTCAGGTCCTTCTGATTCCAGGGCCGGCGCTCTATTCACTGCGCCACCTAGCCGCCCCTTAGCGATTTAACTTTTACTCCAATAAACTTTAATTTATGTGTCCACTCCTTATAAAACCTTTGAAAGTGATATCTTTGACCTCTCCAGCAAGTGATATTGGGGGGGGGCACCTTCCCCCTTTCTCACTACTAGAGAACCCAAAAGAAAATTCACTTTTTCTTATCAAATCTTAGAAAATATTCCAATTTGCCTAAATGCCAAATAGTAAAATGAATTCTGACTTATCTTTAGCATCAAATCAGGAGTGACACTTTTTTTACTTCTCACATGAATTCAATTGACTTATAGTTTTATTCTAATACACAGATTTTTCCTCTTTTAGGTAGAGGCAGGAAATAAATTTTCGTCTGCCTGCCTCTTTGATTTGAGGGGAGAAGATTCCCTCATTATTTCTTATCGCCTTCTCCTCACTCCACTTGGCCAGAGTGGAATGAAGAGGAGGAGATTTTCAAACTTTTAAAGATCTTAAAACTTCTGTTCACACTTCTCAATACCAAATACCATCTCTATCTTAACTTCCTACCCATGCTTCTTCCTTTGCTACATGCTTAAACTTTCTTGCTTTATAAAACCTAAACAAGACAATATTTACCTCTCTTTTCTCTTCTTCTCCAGCCTGCATTCAGCATCAGTGAAGGGAGGAGGGAGAGAGAGCTAAGAGCCTTCCAAAGGAAGGTCCGGCAGTCCAGCTGCAGTTTAAACCTTCCATGTTAGATTACACACTCACTCATTCACACAGACACACAAAAACACAGAACAGAGAGAGAGAAACTGACAGGAACATTCCAAAAGCTCACAGAGGATTGTTAGAAATCCCCAGGCACAAATCATATTTGCTTGGCTTCCAGATAGATGCTAATGGAGGCCAGGTAAGACTTGCTTTAAGCTAATCTAGGCTCAGATCCCCGAACGTAGGGGGAAACACTGGCCCATCCTTCCTTTTTGGGGTTGTGAAGACCGAGTTTTTCCAACTGCTCAAGAGACATCCTGGGAGGGAGTCTTGGGGTATGGAGAGAGACTGACCGATCGATCCTTTTCCTGCCCTGACACCAAAATCCCTGTAGTCCAGCTTCAGCCCTGCGTCCAGGGAGAAGCTCTAGCCTACTTTTACAAAGTAGACGAATACCCAAAGCATCCCAGGGATGAGAGCGTCCTCTGTCCCGAATCGGGAGCGAACCCAGGGTCTTACAGACCCACACTGGCCTGGCCCAGACCGGAGCGTCTCCACAAGCCTTCTTAGGGCTTGTGGAGGTGAACCCAACTACAGGGAGAGGGGGGAGTTTAAAGGATAAAAGCTTGAGACCTCAGACTTTGTCTCTTCGTGGTCGCCATCTGAAGAGGGAAGGGTGATAAGGAGGGGGGAGGGTAAGTGGTTCTGCCAGGGATACCTCTCCTGGCATCCAGTCTGGAAGGAATTCACCAGGCTCAAGCAAACTTTGAAGCCGAAATTGTAAAGTTTATTGTTACGCTGTAGAGAACAGCGGGCTAGATTCTTATGGAACCTGCAAACTCGCAGAGGCAGCAGGCATAGTTTTAAGGTGTCAATTATGCTAACTAGGTGAGTAAGGGTGGGATCAGGGAGGAGTTAAGGAGTGGTCAGTGCTCAAAGGACCATACACTTTTAATATCAACTGCGCAGGTGTATTGCCCATGATTCACTGGGAAATAGCTCAAGAGGGGCTAGCTGGAGCTGTGGTTTTAGGCCTGACACGTCACTAAAGAGTGCCCAGTCTGCCTCCCACCAAGGTCATCAGAGACAGTGTGGGTATATAATTGACTAAGGAGTTACCCTATAGATAAGGTATTGAAGAATTTCTGGTGGGGCTGGCCACTCTAACCAAGGGAGATAGCATTTACATAACTTATTGTTTCAAGCAGAGATAAACAGGTCATGAGTTGTTTGCTGGGCAGAGTGCTGGGAGGGGGAAGGGGCAGAGTCAATGCTCTGAGGCTGGGGGGGTGGAAATGTGATCTTACAGACTGCTTTTACAAATTGATTTTACAGACATAGATCCCAAAGCACCCCATTTACAAACTGATGTTACAGATTGATACTACAGACATATATACATCACAAGGACCCCATCAGTACCATTTCTAGGATAGTAGTTATATGGTAAATAAGTGTTACTAGGGTAAATACAATATGGAGGTTTGGTGCATTAAAAGTTTATTGTTTAAAAAAAATGACATTTTCCAAACCCCATATTTGATTTATTTTCTCTAAGCTGAACTACCACCTTTCTTTGTGTATGTCTTTAGGAATACTGTGTGTAGTTAAAGCTAACCTCAAGACAAATTCATGTTGACTTCTTTGCTAAGGTTTTTACAAAATATTCACAAATCATCAACTCCTATGTCTTAGATAATTCCGTAGCATTTTCAGGTGACCAAGAGCATTATTCAAATTTAAAGGTGGATTCTGCAACCTCCTCCCCCAAAAGAATGGAGGGGCGATGAGAGAAAACATACATCTCGTAGCACAAAATTAAAGAGTGCAACTCAGATATGTCCAACATAGGATGCATAGTGAAGGACAAATCACCATGTGAGCTGTCCCCTACTGATGTAAACATGCTTATTTGAGTGAAATCAGATTGAAAGGCAAACTAAAGCCTAGAAGAAAAAGAAAGAAGCTACAAAAACACATAGCTGGAAATTAGGGAGCAGAGAAAATTCTTGCTATTTTTTTTTGGCTTGATGATAAAGGGAAAAGGTGAACATTTTCAACTCATTTTTGATGGCCTTAGTGTCATCAGAGCCCAAATCTATGAATAAGTAAGATTGAGGTATGATTTGACTGGGTTTATTAGCTTATGCAGAGATGGCTGAAGGTTATGATATGTGGATTGAAGGCATGAATGTGAGATATTTTTTAATCAGCAATTTACAGATACCTTCTCTTATTCTCCACTAGCTACCTCTTTTATTAATCACTGTCTAGCTATCTGAAAAGACTGTCAAAAAACAAGGCACAAGGAAAAGTACTGGGCTAGAGAAAATCATCCAATTCTCAATACTTTAAAAAGAGCACTGATAGAACTTTTCTTAACATAAGAAATTAAAAATCTCACTGGGCTTATCACAGGATTCAATAAAGCAAAATATTGCTATAAAAGCCTTTCTTCCCATCCAATGTCTCTCATCCATACACTAAAATCATATATGATTTCTTAAAAATGTAAAATACAAAAAGATTTGACTTTTTTTGGACAGCCCTCTGAAATTAAGGTAGAAACTGAGTGTACCTCCATCTCATACACACACTCACAAGTTGCCCTGACAAGACTATTCTAGATTCAAGGTAGTTAATGGGGGTGCATCTGTTGTACCCGAATGAAGTGAGACAGAAGATCCCCGAGATTAAATTTGAACATGGATTTATTACCGAAGGACTGTCGGGGGTAACTTGCCCAAATCAGACAGTGGGTTGGCATAGACAGTGTGCTGGTTCTTAAAGAGGTTCCATAGCCAGGTTATGTAAGCTGAAACTACAGTGATTGGTCAGTGTACATTTGAATTTCCCAAATGCTGGAAACCCTAGGCTGAAACTCCCCCTGGATCAATTAGGAAAGGGGAAGGTGGAGTTGTCTGCTTTACAGATCAATTAAGGGAAGGGGAGAGTGGAGTCATGTCCAACACATCCACTTAAAACAATAGTTCATAAGCCCCCACCAATTTGTTTACCTTTACTAGTTAGCCTTATGATACAATTAATTCAAGGACAAGGTCTTCAATAAAACATCATGGTAAGAAAAGTAGCAATAAAGCATTTTACCCATAAGCCTGGGGTACAATTTCTCATAAATACCTACACCATCAGAAGAATAGACAAAGATAAATATAACACAAACCAGAACATGAAAGTTAATTAAAATAACCTAAAGTATTGTGAGAGCAAGTGTGTAATGATGTAGGCAACATACATATAAAAGTATAGATGAGGGAAACTCATGACTCTGATACTGTAGGGCCACTGTTGGTAAGGCTGTTGTTCTGTTCTTACTTGATCAATGTGGAAAGTGGTCTATGATCTGTCATTCTGTCAGGTATTGATATGCTTTCAAGTGACTGCTAATCAAGGTCTCGCCACAATTTCTTCCTTCTATTTCACTATTGGACAAGAGAGGACATAAGAAATTCAAAGGAAACATCACAGCAATCTTTGGGGTCACCAGACATCCAAGGAAGACCAAATAAAGTTATTACCACCCCCCTCTATTAGCTCTACCAACCTAAGAACAGACTATTTATGGAAATGATGAAAAGAAGGGTCTAGAATCTCACTCAGTAAGATAAGATGTTCATATAATTATACAGGAACTGAGACTGAGTGAATGACAGATTCTTATCTTCCATCTTATGATCCCTCTGATGTACATACTCATTCAATGAGAGGGACAGAATTACCTACACTATATAAATCACTCTGTCCTCCCCAATTTGTATAAATGTGTACATGAAGTGACTCTTTTATACATACATTCACTTAAAGATATATTTTCTAGTAACATGTTGCACACAAAAGTTGGGGTAGAGATCTAAAAAATGCATCCACAATCTAAGCATGAGTAAACTGAGAAATCTTTTACAATCAATCCTCAATATTTGGGGTGGTAATCATTTCTAGGAGGATCTGAGTTCAAATTTGACCTCAGACACAGAATGCTTACAAGCTATGTGACCTTGGACAGTCACTTGACCCCAGTTGCCTTGCCTTCCCCCCTCCAAAAAAAAAAAACCCCAAACTAAAACTAAACAACCACAACAAAAAAAATGAGCTTTAGAAAAACATGGAAAGATTTGCATAAAATAATCAAGAAGGAAATGAACAGAACCAAGAGAACCTTGCATACAGTAACAACAATATTGTTTTAAGAATGACTGAAAATTACTCCCAGCCTCAGACTATTTTGTAAATACTCAATTCTCCACCATTCCTTCATTCTCTACCTCCCTCCCCCATTCCCAAGATTTCTTTATGAACTTTTGTTGGCTATGAAAAATAACTTACCTAGTGAAATGTCTCAAACCCCTTTTACTTATAGCTAGGTTGTTCCAATAATTGTACCCCTTTCTGTTTTCTCTAGTAGTCTATAAGAAACTGACATCCACCCCCTCAGTAGGCATCACAACACTTGCTGCTGTGTGTAACCTGAAGCTTTATCTCTCTTGCTTTAACTGAAGATCATAATTTTTGCTATATTACTTGTCTTCTCTTTTGGACACTTCTATTCCTATTTTTTGATCTTTCTCTTTTCCTACATTCTTATACTCCCCTAATGTGTGTAACCCCAGTCCCAAATCCCATTTGGTATGGCACTCTCCCCTCATAGGTAGAGGTGAATTCCATGTGTAGCATTTGTACAATAACAGGATGAAGCCAAACCAGGATAAGTTCCTTACACCTCCAAAACCCCCCAATAAAACAAAATAAAAATTACTTCAAAAAAATTCCACAATATAACCAGCAAGAAGCAATTTTCTGTGACTCTTTTAAAAATTCTGTTTCCAATGAAGAAAAAGAAAAGAAAAATTCAAACAAAAAGTGTTTTCCAGAATGGGAAGACAGCCCTGCTTCCCAAACAAGAATAACCAAACTTGGAACTTCCAAAAAAGCTTCCCAAACCTTAGAGTGCTTGCCTGAGGCAATGCCCATTCAATCTTTAAAGGTTAGGTAAGAACTGAGACAAAAGGAGTAGCCTTAGGATTTATCGCCACAAAAAAAATTATTCTGGGAGGGAAAGATCCTCCTTCCAAATTTCTTACACACACCCAAAAAATGTAAACCAGACTGTTAGTAGAAAACAATTCTTATTTACACTCACTCTTGGTCAGCAGAAATATAAACAAAATAAAAATAATTAGTCTTATGGAATAGACAAGTCTGGAGCTTTTATTAAAAGCCTGAAGCAATATGGGTTTAAGTGACCTCTTTCAGAACACAATGGGATGCCTGATTATGAGAAAACTTATTGAAGAACCACAGCAAGTACAGAGAAAAAAATAAATTCTCCAAGTTTTTTAGAAAAACTTAACAAAAAACATTTTCTTGAAAAATTAATGACCAGAAATTATATTCCTAAGAACAAGAGCCCCCATATATTGTAAGAACCCATCCCCATGCTGAACTTTCCCACAAATTTCAGCAACCCAGTCCCTGGCATTTCTCCCTATGGCTCTGGCCCAAAAAGTCTACTTAGACACTCAATAATCCTTTTCAATAGTCCTTTCATTGTGACCCTACCACTTAACTCCTTTCATTGGCTGAACCTGGCCTTCCCCAAGCTACTTGCCATGCCTAAATCCCATGAAGATCTTTACCCATCTTTTCTTTGTATGTAAGTATCAATCTTACCCCCATCAAATAGAATCTCACCTCCTTCTATTGGAGTGAAAATAAACTCCCTACTTTGACTGGAAGTTTGAGTAGTCAAATTCTTCTGAGACAGACCCTCCCTATACCCTTGCATTTCGAGGTTCCCAGCACCCCAAACTGCAACAATGCCATACATGTAAATCTCATTCATTTCACATTACCCCATTGAACACCTATTGTTACACCCTTCCTAATTCTAGTAGGCTTCTAGTCTTTCTCCTTATTTTTTATTTTCATTACTTGCTCATCACACTTAAAGACTCTGCCCAATTTCCTTTTAATTTCAATTGAGTTCAGCTAATTTTCACTAACTCAGTTCCCTCAGTTGAGCTTCCTGCCTTCCATCCAAATTCTAAGATCCTAGAGTCAATTTCCTCAAAGGTTATGCTCATCCCAATATTTTGTATATCCATAACATTTCACCCTGCAAGCAAGCTTTATAACACAGCAAGTATGTTAAACTGGGATTTATCAAGCTCCTACTATAAGATATCTCTTGAGGGTGTTATGAAATGCTAGGAACCTCTTGGGGTGTGTTTGGGATGAAAAATCCCACTCAAAATTTAATCAGCAACATGGAGATTTCTCAGGATATGAAGAGGAAATTTTATTCTCTTCCCGTGGGAGAAGAGGATGGTCCTCCCCATAACTGATTATGAAGAGGAGGTACACAAGGTGTGGCAGAATTTTTAAACCATAATACAACAGGTTCCTATTTCCCCCACTGTCCCTCACTCCCATTGGTTGGGGAGGTGAGCTCAGATGTCCTTGACTCCTACTGGCTGGGAGAAGGGGCCCACAAAGGCGGGAAAGAAGACAAAGGACTGAAGCTAGGTAGGGGTTGAAAGACTCCTAAAAGGGCTTGCTGCTGATTGACAGCAGCAATGAAGGAGGAGAAAGGGAAGTCAACAATCCTGAGAAGTTTTCACTCCCCACCCAGGTGTGTTCTGCAATATACTTGTTATTCTTAGGAACTGAGGAACACCCTACTAAAAAGACTGGCCTAAATCATATCTCATGATACTTTGGTTTCAAGAGAACCCCTCATAGAGGATAAAACTGTTGAAAGATAGTTGGACTCATTTACAAATTGTTCCCAGTCCTGCTCATCAGACAGTGTTGAGAGAGGCTCTGGGACAGGGAGAGGCTCTGGGGCAGAAAGAGGCACTGTTTGCAGTTTTTGTATCACCTGCTCTTTGTCAGGTATGCCTACCTGCAAATTTGTCATATTCTTGCTACCTTAGGGAGGAACTGAGATTCAAGGGCCCCATCTCTTTTGCTGCAGTAGACCTATCTGTACTATTTTAAAGTTATCTATAAAAGTTGTCCCAACCTTGAAGCCATTGATAATCTACAGCGATTAGCCCTCAGTGTATTGCTACCCTAACATATGTATAATAAAATCTTTTTAATTCTCTTGTTCTGAATTTTGCCTCATTATTCAGGGTGAAAGACCAAACAAAGAATTTTTTTCTTTCAACAGAGTATCTAAGTTGAAAAGATACCATAGCCTGGTAAAAAATAAAAGGAAAGGGGAAAAAAAAGATCCTTTGAGAATATGAAGGAAGGAAAGACAAGGCTACTGCAGGTCTTTTACTGTGGGACTCTCTTCTCTAGTCAGTTTTAAACAAAGAAGTATTTACTTTAAATTATCAGACAAGTCCACACCCATGTTTCTGATTGGATAAGTAAGGAAGGATGGATGGTTTGGGAATGAGCAATGAAGACCAGCCAAGATTTCCAAATATTGTATATATGCCATGATCATGGGCCAGAGCATTTCACAAATTATGTTTTAATTTCTTCAGTTATTCTCCAAGAGTGAATTATTCCATCTGTCTCAGTGTTGGGAAGAAGTAGCAAAATATTTTTGGGGTTTTTTTGTCTTTATCAATTTGTTTACTTTTACTTTACAAGATTCAGTTCCACAATTCCTTGAGTTTCAATTTTCTCTTCCTCCCTCCACTACCCCCTCCTGCCCATGACGGCATAAAATCAAGTATAGTATCTGCAACTACTTTCACATTATACATTAGTCAGGTTATAAAGAAGGACTGTATCAGATGGAATGAACAATGGGAAAGAGGAAACAAAATCAAACAGGAAAAAGAAAAAGAGCAGGTAGTTTGCTTCAATCTGGATTCAAACTGAGTTCTTTCTCTGGATGTAGATATCGAAGTAGCAAAATGTTGAAAGAAAAAAAAATTCTTTGTTTGGGTTTACCCTGATTAACAAGACAAAACTGGGGACAAAGAGAATTAAAAAGAAATTTATTACACATAACTCTAGGTAGCAATGTGGATGGGCTGATCACTGGAGATCAGTGATTGGTTTCAAGGTGGACAGCTTTTATTGCTAACTTTTGGTGAAAGACAATTTAGGTAAGTCAACCTCAGCAAAAGAGATTGGACTCACACCCAGTTCTGCTCAAGGTAGCAAGTACATGACAGTTTTGAAGTTATGGATATAAACATCACAGGTTGGGGTATGTGACAAAGATCAGGGAATACAAAAAAACTGCAGATTTGATGTAACCCTCTACAACAGAGCCTCCCCCAACACTGACTGACCAGCAGTACTGTGAACAATAGGTCACTGAGTCAATATAACTTTCAATAAGACTTCCTGGATTTTCCTACTAGTGTGAAAAGTACAGGGAATGTGGAGAGAAAGTATTTCAATGGAGGTGGGGAGGAAGGGTGGAAAGAATGAAAGAGACATTTGGGGTAATGTGAAAGATGAAGAACATCCTTCATGAGTTGAAAAACATTCTTCATAAGATGAAGAAGAGAGGAGAATATCCAGGATCTTGAAAGGCTTGGGGTCAGACCATGTTAAGTAACTCTTGAAACAATGTGTATTATTTCGTCTAAATAAATAAATAACAAAGAAGGTGAAGTGTTTGGGGAGAATGTGATAACTGTCTTCAAATATTTCAAAGGATGTAATGTAGACCCTTTGTTTTTCTTATTCCTGGAAGGAAGAACAAGGAGAAAAGGGTGGATATTGAGAAGAGGTGGCGAAAAAAATGCTTTATTGTGTTGGTCAGAAAACTTATTGTTATATCATTTAAATCTAAATAGAGACTATTTGAACCTAGAATGTCACCTGACTCCAGTAACTCTCCAGGGATGCTAGAGATGACTACAAGGAATTTGGAATTTCTGCAGTCTCTGAATCTACTTAAAACATTTTTATTTGAGGTCTCCACACCCAGGTCTTGTTTTGTGTTCACCCAAACTTGTGTTTTGACTTTGCCTAAATTTTATTGAATGTTTTTATTCATATCCATCTCAATTTGCCTTGCTTTTAAGTTACCCTCTTGGCAAACTTGTTTTACTGTATACGTGTGGTTTGTGTGTGGGTTTCCTTGTCTAAATCTTTTATGATGTTGTGAGCATGGTTTATGTAATCCTTGTACTGATTAAATGTGCTTGAGATTTCCTTTTTCACAGGGAAACCCGAGAGTGGAATAGCACAACTAGCCAATTAGGAGGACTTCTGATGTCCTGGGCTGACATACCAACAGTCCTTTGAGGTGACCAAGAGTAAACCTGGATGGACTTGCAGAAAATCAGCATCTCTGAAGCCAATTAAGCTTACACCAGCTTTGAAGCAGACCCTAAGCCATTTGATGGTTTATAGACCTTGAAGTGACAACCTTATCTTCAGAGACTCCCCTGTTTGTTGGTTATGGGGCTCTCAGACACATTCTGTTTTATGGGTTTTGGAAACATCCCATTACTTTATTGTTTGTGCTCAAACCTTGAACTGTCAGAGCTACTTATCACCAGAATACCTTCTGATTTGTGTGTCAAGGGTCACAGGTCTGACACCTGGAATTCCTCACTCCTCTTGTTTCCTGGATCTCCCTTTCCCCTTGGGAATGGGATTCTTTGCCTGATTCCTTTCTAGGACCTGCTTAATTCCTGCCTTTCTCCCCAGTCCTCTGCCTTCCTTTGTTTGAAAAGTATAAATACTTCACCTTTTCCAGCTCCCCTTCAAACAGATGTGGTGGACATTGTCTCACTGTTCAGTATGCAAGCTCCTTCTCAGGAAATAAATGCATTTATAATCTTTGCAAACTGTGATTGGACCCTGGCTCATTCCAGGTCTCCTTTCCTTTCCTTTCTTTCTTTTTTGCTTTTTGGAGGGCACACCAATGGGGTTAAATGACTTGCCTAAGGTCATAAGACTAGTAAGTGTTAAGTGCCTAAGGTCAGATTTGAACTCAGATCCTCCTGACTTCAGGGCCAGTACTCTCTATTCACTGTGCCACCTAGCCGCCCATTCTTTCTTTTTGTTTTTTTTTTTTAACCTGGGTTTTCTCCCATTTTAACAGTTCACAAAGTTTCTCCTCATTCTCCTTCTCCTCCGCCTCTTCCTCCTCCTCTTCCTCCTTTTTTTCTTCTTCTCCTGACAGAGAGGAAGACACACCTTTCTGGCTCACTCTCCTCTACCAAATGATTTAATACATTTCTCTCTAAAACTATCTCAGCTTTTTGAGTTTGTTTTCTGAAACAATGCAGTAAATTTTAGCTTGATCAAAGGAAAAAACTTCTTAAAATGTAGTGTTGCCCATAAGCGTAGTAGTCTGTGTTCTCATCACCGGTTTTCAAGGAAAAGTTGGGTTACCATTTGCCAGGAGTGTTGTTGAATGACTCCTCATTGGAGAAGTTGGCCTGGGAGGTCTCTGCCAACTCTGAGATTCTATGATTCTGTGACAGTTGTGTTTTGTTATCTGCTTGATGCTTTTGGATATTAGCAATGCTTCTTGGTGTGAATATGTGTATGTTCTTTTGCATGAAGAATGAAGTCTAATGGTTAAATTGCAGTTTATCTGGGTATGAAAAAACTCAGGATGACTGGGCTCCTAAGTATTAATTGGGGGTAGACTGAACTCACAGCTGGAATGATTCTCTCGGTAAAAGTTGAGCTCTGTAAGAAAAATTTGTATAAAATATATTTCTAATCCTCAATCAATTAAATGAGCATTAAGCCTTACAATATAACAGGCTTTGTTCTAGGGAGATATAAAGATAAACAAGACATGGTCCTTGCTTTCAATGGACTTTAAAATCTAATAGTTTATAATCCATTTAAGAAGATGAGATACTTAGTAATTAGTTAAATATGTGATTAGGTACAAAAATGAGTATAGTTTAAAAAAAAGTTGAATCTTTGGGGAATAGAACATTAGGTAAAGCCTTTTGATTTCTTTGAGTAGTGGAGTGACATGAAGGAAATAAAATTTATTTTATTTTAGGCCAGATTGCCCTAGCAGCAGTGAGTAGTATGGATTAGAGGGCTGGTACTGTGGTAGTGATGATAGTGGTTGAGCAGGTTGGAGATAGAGAATAGAAAGAAAGACAAAAAAAATGTGAAAGAAATGTCAAAGAAAAGTTTGGTAAAGAGGTTTGAACTAGATGAGTTTTAAGATCTCCTCATAACTTTAACTGCCAAATCTTACAACCTTTTCTCAGTCCTCATTTTTCTGGACCTTTTTGCTTCATCTGACACTATAAGTCACCCTTCCTCAAGCACAGTATTGTCCACTGCATCATTAATTACCTCTTATTTATTATATATGTGTTTATGTTATTTTCCTGATAGAAAGTAGTCTCCTAAAGAGTGAGATTGTTTAATTTTGTATCTCTAGCAGCTAACTCATTGCCTGGCAAAGGAGACATCTAATAAATGCTCATTGATTGGTTGATTATCTGGTACTATTAACACTTTAGACTTTCTTTTCACAACAGTAAAACAATTAGGATCTTTTCAATAAGGAGGTTGAGAACAGGGAGATTCTCAATGTAAGACAAGAACTTTCTTCTATTTTTTCATTCTTTTGATTTTGTTTGACTGATTCTTGATGTCTCAGAGTCATTAGCTTCCACTTGGCCAAATCTAATTTTTAATGATTTTTTTCCCTTCAGTTAGCTTTTGTACCTCCTTTTCCATTTGGTCACTTCTACTTCTTAAGAAGTTGTTTTCTTCAGTGTACTTCTCCCCCTCCCCCATTTTGTCAATTGTATTTTGAAATTTTTCTTCTACCTCTCTTATTCAACTTTTAAAATTTTTCTCAAACTCTTCCAAAAAGGCTTTTTGGGCCTAAGACCAGTTCATGCTCTCCTTTTTGGTTTCAGATGTGGGTATATTGACCATGTTGTCCTCTCTTGAATTTGTGTTTTGATCTTCCCTGTCACCAAAATATTTCTATATGGTCATTGATTTTTTTTTTCATTCTTCTTGGTCATGTTGCTTGCACTGTCCAGACTTCTTGTGCTGGGGGCTAGTGGCCTGGTTACTGGTTTTCTATGCTGGGGACTCAGGTACTGGCAATTGGGTGTTGTACTGGTCTGGTAATTTCCCAGGTGCTGAGCTGGAGGTGGTGTTTGCCTGATGTTGGCACTTAACTACTTCTCCACCCTGGGGCTCAGGATCTCCTACTGGTCCACTGAGGTGGGGCTTATTGCTAGCTTGCTGGCATGCCTCCTATCCTATACTGACTGGTCCCTTTCAGCCCCAACAGAGGGACCTTTCCCATTAATCCCCCAATATTCTCTGGGTTTTTCAAGGTCAGTAAAGGAAAGTGAGAGCAACTTACTACATACTATGCCATCTTGGCTCCCGGAAGTTTAAATCTATAAGAACTTTCATTATGCTGGGAGAATTTGGGAAAATATAGTAGTGATGGCTACAACAATTTTCTTAGAATTTTCAGGCTTCTTAATAAAATTGGCCAATGGCAGAGGATAATGGTAGCAGGGAAAGGACTGAATCTGAAAGTTATCTGTGCTCCAAAGTCAGAGGAATACTAAAAAAAAAGTTATGAAAGCTCCTTATTTACTATTTTCTCTCCTGATCTCACTCTATACTCTCATATTATATATGGAAAAAAGAAGTTACTATAACACCAAGGGATATGCCTGTTTATGTTGTTTCACTGTGTGTGTTACTAATACGTGTAAGAATGTATGTACATGTGGTTGTTTTGTTTGGTCCATGTAGATTATGTATTTCTGCATAGATCTGTTGAGAAGGGGCTTATAGGGAAGCAAGAATCAACATCTCTAGTATCTCTTCTGCCCATCATTTTCTAAGGGAGACTGATTCCTCCTAGGAAGGGAAACAGGAGGTTGGGGACAGAGGCTGGCTACTCTGCTCTTCAGAGAGAGAGGAAGAAAGAGAGAGAGAGAGAGAGAGAGAGAGAGAGAGAGAGAGAGAGAGAGAGAGAGAGAAAGGGGAGAGAGAGAATACTGCTAGAATCATATCTATCTGCTCCCTTTAAGTTCAAGTTGATTACTGATTACTATTACTGATTACTATTCATTAATGGAGAAGGGGTTCCTCAAGCTTGGTTCTCTTTCCATTAGATTCCAGTTCCACAATGAACACAAATAGCAGACAGCAAATAAACCCATTTATCCAATTGGATAGCAAACAAAAAACCAAAGTATACATAAGGGAATATATGCCAGACAATACAGAGTGAAGGTACTTTCCCACTGGAAGTGTGACAAGTCAGCTCAACCAAGAGAAAGAAGATCCCAGATCTAGTTGTTCAGTCATTTCCTGTTGTGTCTGAATCTTTGTGATTTCATTTGTAATTTTTCTGGGTAAAGATACTAGAGTAGATTGCCATTTCCTTCTTCAGCTCATTTTTTACAGATAAGGAAACTAAGGCAAACAAGATTAAGTGACTTGCCTGGGGTCATACAGCTAATAAAAGTGTCCAAGGCCAGATTCAAACTCAGAAAGATGAGTCTTCCTTAATCCATGCCCTGTTCTCCATCATGCTCCAAAGATTCTAATGTAATAAACTGGGTATACTGACATTATAGAGACTGTGCTCTTCTCTGCCTACTGGCTTTCCCCTAGTCTTTTTCTCTTTTCATGACCTAAAGAGAGGTTGAATTCATGCATTTTCTCTCTTTTGGCTGAAAGCTACAAGAGCCAGAATCTCTCTTCTCTCTTGTTCTCACCAGTTCTGCCTACCCTTCAGGCGGGTACCAAAAT
>WOXC01001868.1:0-50818 GCA_011680675.1 Gymnobelideus leadbeateri | reverse complement strand
AATCCCCACATCATGGTAGATATGAACAACATGACAGTTAAAGCCGGAGTTCAGCCAGGAGGTCCATTTGTTGCATAATTTTTTTAGTATTTTCTTCTTGCCTGATGGTAGATTGTCTGTAATCCAAAATCAATTCCAAAATGAATGCATCTAGCAGGAGAAGTTTTTGCATCAGAGAAAACAATCACCACAAAAGGACGAGCCTAAATTCTGACCTGGTTTGCCAGAAGATTTGGTCTTGGAGGAAAATGTTTAGACAGTACAGAGCTGAGGTGAAATATAATATGTCTATTTAATAGTATCACAAACTGCTTGATGTTCTGATGTTTAAATCTCAACTTCCTATCAGGCATAATAATAGTTGTAAGTTACTAAGTCTTACTAACTTTCACTTGTGGCTCTTTGTATTTAACACTTATTTTGAGTGTAGAAAATAAATAGCTGCCCTATTCTTGATTCATATTGAAGTACCTTTCAACTCCTCACTTTCAGTAGAGTTGAACATGAGACAAACCTAAGTTTTAAAGTAACTTTTCCCCTGGGGCTTTAATGAGCTAAGAGTGTGAGAAAAGAGGGTGGAGCCAAGATGGCGGAGTAGAAACAGCTCATCCAAGCCACTCTCCCCCCAGATGACCTCCAAACTATGTAAAAGGGGACTCTGAACAACTTCTGGAGCCCCAGCACCCACAGAACAACACAGAGAAGCTAATCTCCCGCTGAGGACAGCCCAGCAGCCCCACAGGAAGGACCAGCACGGCACTCTGGGAGCCAGCAGTTCAGTGCGTGGGGAGCCAAGCACAGGTCTGCCTGAGTCACGTTTTTGGCCCCAGGGCGGGACCCCAGAACAGCAGCAACTGTGGCGATTCCAGAATTATCAACATAGACATGCCTAGGACAAAGTGAGAGGTTAGTGCCCTATGGACTTTGGGACCAGTATTTGGGGAACGAGTCGGCTTCCTCCCCTGGGGGCTAGAAGCCGCTGAGGAGACAAACCATTTTGTAGTTTGCAGAGGCAGCTCCAGCTCCTGGCCTGCAAACTGTAGGGAGATCCAGCGATCAGTCTTGGGGGGTAATCGCTCTTGCTTTAACCTCCCTGGATCTGGATTGTGATCTGGGGTGGAGGTCATGGGTGGCTTTCCAGCTTGCCAGAAACGGAAGATACCCCCCCCATACATTCGGGACAAAAATTCCCCTATCTGACCTCAAAGCCATAGTGTGGCAACAAGCCCAAAAGTCAAGTAATTAAGTGGCAACATGCCAAGGCAAAGGAAACAAATTAAACAGAAAAATGCAACCTTAGACTCCTACTTTGGGGGCAAAGAGAATCGAAGCATAGAGTGGGAAAAGGACTGTGAGGTCAGAAGTCCTGCTCCAAAAGTCCCAAAGGAAAACATGAGCAGGTTACAGGCCATAGAAGACCTTAAGAAGGACTTTAAAAATCAAATAAGAGAAGTGGAGGAAAAATTAGGAAGAGAAATTAGAAGGATGCAGGAAAAGTATGAAATGAGGGTCAACAGCCTGACTGAGGAAAACAACACCTTAAAAAATAGACTAACTCAAATGGCAAAGGAGGCCCAAAAGAGCAATGAGGAGAAGAATGCCTTAAAAAGTCGAATTTGCCTATATGTTTACAGTTATATATGGATAGAGGGCATAGGTTGAATTTGTTGGGAAGGGAGAATACTCAAGGGATGAAATTATGAGGTGAGAGAGGAAAGTGTCAAGAGAAGATGGGGAGAGACAGGGTAGGGTAAACTATCCCATGTAGAAGAAGCAAGGGGAAGTGGTTGCAAAGGAAGGGGAGAATAAGGAAGGCTAAAAAGGCAAAACCACATTCACATTGAATTTGGTTCAGGGAGAAAATGACATACATACTAAATGGGATATCTCAACCTGCAGCAGGATAGGGGGAAGGGGGATGAGAGGAGGGATGATGGATGGGAGGGCATCCTTGGGGGGAGGGGAGGTTGGAAGTACCCACTATAGAAGAGGGACAGGATCAGGTGGGGAGTGGACCAGCTGGGGGGTGGGATGAGTGGGAGGGAATTATAAGCAGCCTTGTACAGTATATCTGCTATAGTTGTGTTTTGCATAGCTGGACATGTGCAACATATACTGGGTTGCTTATCTTCCCAGAGGGAATGGGTGATGGGGGAGGAAGGGAATGGATCTAGAATTCGAGGTCTTGGAATTAAATGTTTCAAATATATATATAAATACTGTTATTAATGCTTTTTTGCTTATAATTGGGAGATGGGATGTGCAGGCATTGGGACACAGAGATTCACCTTCCTCTAATGGAAAAGTCAGAGGGGGTATGGGAGAAGATGTGGGAGGGAGCAGATTGGAAGAGGAGATATCTTGTGGTACTGCTATTCTGGGAGGGTGTATAGGGGAAAAACAGGGGGAAAATAATTGTAACTTGGAATCTGGCAGAAATGAATGATGTGAGACAGAAGTTAATAAAGCATTTGTTTAACAAAAGAGTGTGAGAAAAGAAGACTAACCTCTCTCATTAGAGGCCAGGCTCCCCTAGAACTGGGCCCAGCCACCATGCCACCCTGGATCCTGAGCAGAAAAGGCTGGATAATAAAGAGGCAGAGGGAACAGCATTCCAGTCTTTGAATCATAAGATTATAGAATTATAGCCAGAAAGAATCTTAGAGGTTACCTCATTGAAACCCTTCTTTTTACAAATGATAAAACTAAAGATCAGAGAAGTAAAGCTGTCATTCAGTCATGTCTGACCCTTTGTGATCCCATTTGGGGTTTTCTTGGCAAAAATACTGGAGTGGTTTGCCATTTCCTTCTCCAGTTCATTTTACAGAATATCATTAATACAAAATGGAAAACTGAGGCAAACAGAGCTAAGTTTGCCCAGGGTCACACTAGTAAGTCTTTGAGGCCAGATGTGAACTCAGGAAGATGAGTCTATCCTCTGAACCACCTAGCTGCCCCTAATAGAAGTGAAAGGTCTTGCTAAAAGCCACACCTCTGCCAACAACTAGCAACCCTGAACATTTTAAGCATTTAATAAATGTTTGTTGATTTGACTTGATTTAAGTGATGAAGGAAATATAGGAGTAGGGCTCTCATTAGAAGAGGGAGACTCTAAAAACTTAGTCACAAAACTCAGTAAGTAACAGAGAATCAGAGTTGGAAGGGGTCAAACAGAGTAACCCTGGATCCAAAACAAAATACCCAACATCCGTTCAGTCATCATTTCATTGAAGAACTCTGTTGCTGGGAAATATTACCTCTGTCTCACAGAAATCCCTCTCTTTCTTGAAGACACACCTCAAGCAGCAACTTCTACACAAAACTTTCCCTGATTCCTCCCTACCTTCCCTCCCAAAATAGCCTTTATCTAATCACTTTGTATATGTTGATATCTACTAACTTTTTATTTATTGTCTATCTATCATTTACATTTATTGTCTTCCCCATTAAACCATAAGCTCTTTGCTTATATTATTTAGGATGGCTTAATTTTTTGTACTTGCATCCCTAGGTACCTAACACAATTCTTGGCATATAGTAGGAGTTTAATACTGTTTGTGGTTTGTGGTTTGATTATTTTCTGTATACGTACTCATATTATGTATGTATTGTCCCACCAGATAGAATGTAAACTCTTTAAAAAAGAGGGATGGTCTCATTCTTTGAATTTCTATCCTTAGCTCCTCACACAGTATTTAGAATGTAGTAGGCACATCATAAATGGGTAATGACTAATTAATTGAACATATGATGTGCTGAGGCAGATCATTCCCCTTTGGGGTAGCTCTGATTATTAGGAAGTTTGTCCTTAAATCAAACTGAAATCTGCCACTTTGCAGATTATTCTTAGTTTTGACCTAGAGATATGAGCCAAATAAATCCAATCCCTCTGTCATATGCTGCTCATTTAATATGTGAAGACATTTATTATGCCCTCTCATATATATCTGTTTCATGCTAAACATCCTTCAATTGATTCTCCCATTGTATCTAGTCCTCTAAGGTCCTTGAGGGTGGAGACTGTCTTTTGCCTCTTTCTCTATCCCCAGGCTTAACATAGTGCCTGGCATATAGTGGGTGCTTAATATATGTTTATTTAATTCAGTTAATCTGGATCCCAAAATCTGGACATACTCCAGCTTGTCAGAGTTCCTTACTAAAAAGTGGTGCCCAGAACTGAACGTGGAACAATAGATGTGTAATATACAGTACAGATTATGGCAAGATTCTTACCTCCCATGTGCTACATACAATGCATCTCCCAAGGCTGCCTTCAATCCCATGAGCTTCTTGGATTGCCATCTCACACTTTTCCTCCCTGCTGAGCTTGTAATCCTCTAAAAACCCCAGTTTTTGTATTTTTTGACAATCTGTTTTGTTTGTTTGTTTGTTTTTGTTTTTTACATGTCTCCCCTACTTGCACATTGTGAGCCCAAGTGAAGGACTTTAAATTTAGCCCTGCGATATTTCATCTCATTAAACTTAGACTTACCCCAGTGCTTTAGCTTTTGAAGTGAGATCTTTCTGGATCCTAATTGCCATCCAGTAGAACTGCAGAGCTGGGATCCAGGACCAGCTCCTCCAACCCCAAATGGGAGGCTCTTTCCATTGTGCCAGGCTGAAATATCTGAAAACACTTCATTTGGTGAAGGTCGAGGAGTACTTCACTGCTCTAATTAAATATCAAATAATATCTTGGCTAAATTTCCTTTATTTAAGATAGGCATACAATGACCAGAGTAGTTCTGCTTTAGACTTAGAAATTAATGTGTCCTGGAGATTAGAGCTGACAGGAACGATATGTGTTTAGAAACTGGAGAAAGCACCAGGCTCTGGCCTAACTAGCTTACATTTCTCCTGTTGCTATCAACTTCCCATTAGCCATAGGTGAACGTCATTAATGCCACAGGGGAAAGTATAAGAAATGATGTGAAAATGGTTTTGACAGCAAGAAGAAGTAGTGTTAATAAAACTATGAGAGCAGTTGAAACAGGCACAGTACAAGAGATGCCTTAGGGAACTTGCTGGTACTTCATCGACAATTTTTATAGATATTTACATGTGGGATTGTTGTTAGCACACAGGCATTTTATAAATGTCTCTAAGTCTCTATATAGAACAATTAATATTTTTCTGTCAGGTAGACCAGGATTCTGGACTTGTGTAACAATAATGAAATCTTTACAACACACAGTGGTTATGAATATGCTGGTATAGTTGTGAATCACAAAATGTAACAAGCTTTCTACATGGAAGATGGAACCAAAGCCTTTATGCAAATACCAGAAAGCAAAGTCATTACAGTAAGCACCAAGTTGGTGTACAGGGTTAATGCAGTGAAAACCCGCATTCCCAAGCCTTCACAACAGAACAGGCTCCCTCAAGCAGGGATCCTCCTCTCTCACTCATGGTAGCTCCTCTGCCTGGTTCTTGGCAGTTCTCAACAGAAATTCCCAGAGGAAAGGTCTCACCAGAAAAAAAGGTCTCAGCAGAAGCTCCAGCTTCCAGATACTCACTGAGAGAAATCCCCCCTCCCCCTCCCTCTTCTTCTCTCTCTCTCTCTCTCTCTCTCTCTCTCTCTCTCTCTCTCTCTCTCTCTCTTTCTCTCTTTTTCTCTCTCTCTCTCTCTTTCTCTTCCACTCTCCTTGGGTAAGATACCCAAATGAATGTGTATATTATTTATTATTCCCTCCTTAAGCTAAATTCAATGAGAGTAAGGTTGACCCATTCCTTTTCACCTTCCTGCTCTTCCCCTCCATTGTAACAGTTTTCTCTTGCTTCTTTTATATGAGATAATTTACTTTATTCTATCTCTCCCTTTCTCCTTCTCCCAATATATTCCTCTCTCACCTCTTAATTTTATTTTTTAAATATCATCCCTTCATCTTCAACTCCTACTGTGCCCTCTATCTATGTATACATATACACACATATACATTAACATCTATATTTATAAACACATACACCCTCCTATACATACATATGTATGTATACATATATACATATATATTCCCTTCAACTATCCTCATACTGAGAAAAGTCTCATGAGTTACAATAATTGTTTTTGCATGTAGAAGTGTAAATATTTCGACTTTAATAAGTTCCTTATGTTTTCTTTTTTTCCTGTTTACCTGCTCATGCTTCTCTTGCTTCTTGTATTTGAAAATCAAGTTTTCTGTTCAGCTCTGTTTTTTTCATCAAGAGTGTTTGAAAGTCCTCTATTTCATTGAATATCCATATTTTCCCCAGAAGCATTAGACTGTTTTGCTGGGTAGATGATTCTTGGGTTTAATCCTAGCTCCTTTAACCTCCAGAATATCATATTCCAAGCCCTTTGATCCCTTAATGTAGAAGCTGCTAGATCTTGTGTTATCCTGATTGTGTTTCCACAATACTCAAATTGTTTCTTCCTGGCTGCTTGTAATATTTTCTCCTTGAGCTGGAAACTTTGGAATTTGACTATAATATTCCTAGGAGTTTTCTTTTGGGGATCTTTTTCAAGAGATGATTGGTGAATTCTTTCAATTTCTATTTTGCCCTCTGGGTCTAGAATATCAGGGCAATTTTCCTTGAGAATTTCTTAAAGTATGATTTCTAAGTTCTTTTATTGATTATGGCTTTCAGGTGGTCTAATAATTTTTAAATTATCTCTCCTGGATCTATTTTCTAGGTCAGTGGCTTTTCCAGTGAGACATGTCACATTGCCTTCTATTTTTTTAATTTGTTTGGATCTGTTTTATACTATCTTGATTTCTCATAAAGCCATTAGCTTCCATTTGCTCCCATCTAATTTTAAGTAAGGAATTATTAAGGAATAATTAAGGAATTTATTCTCTTCAGTGAGTTTTTGAAATTTCTTTTCCATCTGGGCAATAAAGCTTTTTAAAGCATTCTTCTTCTCATTGGCTTTTTGGGCCTCTTTTGCCATTTGAGTTAGTCTATTTTTTAAGATGTTATTTTCTTCAGTATTTTGGGGGGTCTCCTTTAGCAAGCTGTTGCCTCATTTTCATTATTTTCTTGCATCATTCTCATTTCTCTTCTCAATTTTTCCTCCACTTCTCTTCCTTAATTTTCAAAATCCTTCTTGAGCTCCTCCATGACCTGTGACCAATTCACATTTTTCTTTGAGGCTTTTGATGCAGGAGTTTTGACTTTGTTTTCTTCTTCTGGTTCCATGTTTTGATCCTCTTTGTCCCCCCCAAAAGATTGTATGGTCTCATTGCACTTCCTTTGTTCATCTTGCCATCTAATTACTTGACTTTTGAGCTCTTTGCCACAGTTGAACTCTCCTTCAAGATTGGGGAGAGCTGTGTCCCAAATTTCTGGGGTTTTTGCAGCTGTTATCAGAGCTGTTATCAGAACTATGTAAAGGGCACCCTCTCAATAGCCACCAGAATCTCTGACATGCTAGGATTCCTCACCCCAGGACCACCACTCAAGACTGTGACCCAGATCTGAGCAGGAAAAAGTAAGAGTGTTTACCCTCTTAATGGTTGCTTGGTCCCCCTATGATCTGCAGGCCAGGAGCTCCAGAGGCAGCCACATGGCAGCAGCTGAATCTGCCATGCTGCTGCCACTTCTCTGGGGCCACAGCCAGACTGCCCTTCCTCTCACCCAGTTTCAACAGAGGTCCCTACTGACCTTTTGCTTTTCTTTGGTATTATGGGTTGAGAAGTCTGGAAAGCATCACAGCTGCTGGTGATTTGCTCTCCTAAAGTCTGCTTTGGATGGTCTGGGGCATAAGTCTGGGCTGGTTTGGCTCTAGTGGGACTAAGCTCAGCTCCCAGCTCAGTGTGATAGACCCTTCCTGTTGGCTTACAGGCTGCCTTCAGTGGGATATTTATTTTTCCCTGTCACTTTGTGGCTTCTGTAGCTTTAAAATTTGCTTAGAGTCATTTTTTACAGGTATTGGAGGTGGTTGGAGCAGTAGATCAAGCAAGTTCCTGCTTTTACTCCACCATCTTGGCTCTACCTCTGTAGCTCATTTTTACAGATGAAGAAAGTGAGACAAACAGAGTTAAGTGACTTGCCAAGGGTCACACAGTTAATAAGTATCTGAAACCTGATTTGAACTCATGGAGATCAGCTTTTTTGATTGTAAGCCAGACTTCTATCTACTGTACCACCTAGCTGCCATTTAAAGCTCACAAAGTGCTTTACTGTAGCAGTAAGCACCCAACTGCTGCCAACACAGGTTCTTAGATCTGCTTTTTTAAAGGAAAGCAACTCAAAATGGATTAACAAGTTTACTTTAATCAATCAAACATATATCAATTTACCTAGTTCAAGGGAAAAAGGTCAGTACCCCGAACTTCAAAGTATACAGACAGAAGTTTCAAAACAGAGAAACAAACAGATCAAGCAGACAGGCTTCCAAACTGTCCAACCATTATCAATACTAAACCAAAGTTACCAGAGATGGAAGCATCAACATCTGGGTTTTCAAAGCTGGGGGCCTCTCAACAGCTGCCTAGAGTCTCATCTGGTCAAATCACACAACACTTCTCAAAGTGAGCACCAAAGCAAAGCCTCCCATCAGGTTTTATATAGCCTTTTCCTGGCTCAGAGAATGTAACAACCTTCTTGACCCACTGTCCAATCACAAAGTATCAAGGTGTGGGCTTTCCTGAAAAACAAGCCTCCCACCACAGGCTCCAGGTGCATTTAACCTAGGGGCAGGGAAGATCTTTAAATTTGCATTGCCATTACATCTACTCAATAACATCTTGTAAACTATATAATACTAGTATTATACCCATTTTATAAATGAAAAAATTTAATCTTTTAGAGATTCAGTGAACTAGTGGTAGGCAGTGGTCATCTAGGATTCCATATTCTCACATGGTTCAAAGATGCCATTTGGATATAATGATAATAGCTAATACTTACATAGTCCTTTAATGATTGTGAGATACTTTATACATATCTAATTTGAGCCTCATAAATACCCTACTTCAGGACTGGGGAACTTATAGCCTCTAGGCCACACGTGGCCCCCTAGGTCCTCACGTGCAGTCCTTTGACTGAATCCAACCTTCACATAACAAATCCCCTTAATAAAAGGATTTGTTGTATAAAATTTGAACTCAGTCAAAAGGCCATATTTGAGGACCCAGAGGGCCACATGTGGTCTTGAAACTGAAGGTTTCCCAGCTGTCCCTTAATTAAATGCGTAGAGATAGCATAGTGTCATGGAATACACTCTGGATCTAGAATCTAAGAACCTGGGTGCAAAATTTCTTCTCTCACTTCTTACTTCTGTGTCCTTGGATAAATCATTTAATCCCTCTAGAACTTAATTTTCTTATATACAAAATGAGGGATTGGACTAGGAAACCTCTAAAATAACTTCCAGCTATAATCTATAATCCTTTGACTTGGATTTTAGAACTGACTTTGGGTCTCACTTTTTTTTAAATCTGTGAAATAAATAAAATCAGGCAAGATGATTTCCACTATCCTTCCAATTATAACATTCTTTGATTCTATTGAAATCTACTTGGTGGGGCATGAACATCAGGAGGAAGTATCCTCTGAGGTAGCTAGTGGAACGGTTGATAGTGTGCTAGTCTTGAAATGAGGAAGACCTGAGTTCAAATTTTCCCCCAGACACTAGCTATTTCACTTTGTGTACAGTGCCTCACTTTCCTTGACTATAAAATGGAGATAATAGTAGGACTTGCCTCCCAGGGTTGAATCAAATAAGTTAATATTTGTAAAATGTGCCTATCACATAATTGGTGCTATGTAAATGCTGATTCCCTTCCCTACCCATTGCACCCCCAAAATGTATCCTCCTCCAATGATTTACAACCACCCTTCTGACACAAAAGACCAAACTACACTCTGGGGACCTCTCTCATTCTGACTAAACTGCCCCTAACCAAGTGGGATCTGTAAACTTTTATAACCTAGCACACCTCAAAGAGTAACCACTACCCACTCTTGCAAGCACTCAGTCTAACAAGACTTGAAAGCAATGAGTTGTATTTATACATGAAAGGACCCACTTCTGAGCCCACTGAGAAGCAAAAGACTCACTATACCTTCTGATGGCTCACCCTTCCACCGATTACTTACAATTATCCCTAGAGTAGGGAACCATACAAAGAGAATTCTAGAGTTTGCTCCTTCACAGTGGTGTTTGGCTGCTCTAATCTTGGCAGGAATTCTATGTTCTCTCCACTACTGTCACTATCTTTTCTGATTCTCAATATTTAACTCTCCTCCAGCAAATGGTACTAGCTGTCAAGAGTCTAGAATGGTCTGACCATTCAAGTATTAATGTTCAGTTCCTTGCTGAAGACAGGACATCAAGTGCCATTAGCCTCTTCAGAACCTTCTATTGTTTTAAACTTGAGTCCAATCATTTTAGGCTTCAACAATTCTGTTTTCTGCTCTAGGTCAGCTCACTTCCCCGCTCCCTCCAGTGCCAGGATGATCTGCTCACCACTCACATCAGCACCTCTTTCTGGATCTTTTGGGGAATTTGAGAGGCACTACCAACTTCTATTCACTTTTCTATCTCTAGTTGTTCTTCTGGAGAGCTGTAGCAGATTACACACATTATTTCTGGCTAACTTTCAAAGATTTCCAAAGGAGAACTGCACAGATTGGAGCTCCTACTGGATACCCTTACAAAAGATGTATGGGATTTAAGGAGAGACACAACTCTTTACTATATTAAGGTTAGAGGAAATAATTTTAATAGTAACAACAATGATGATAACAAAATGTTAACGATAGCTGACATTTATATGTTATTATTATTATATAAGATTTATAAAACTATATATGTACATATATGCATATATACTATACTGTATATATACATACACATATACACCAATATTTATGTGTACAAATATACATACAAATGTTACATATATAGTGTAGATATTTAACATATATCTACCTGTTTTGTATGTATGTATATACGTATGAGAGAAAAAGAGAGCAAAGGAAGAGAGAGAGAGAGAGAAAGAGAGAGAGAGAGAGAGAGAGAGAGAGAGAGAGAGAGAGAGAGAGACGTGTAGCGCTTAAACTTAGCTCTCAGTTCTTCCTGACTGACAGACTGAATGAATTAGCAAGTTCTTCATCATTTGAGGTCTTCAAGCAGAGGCTGGATAAAGACTTGCCAGATATATCATAGAGTTAATATTCCTTATGTAGAGCTATATAGGGAATCTTGGCAAGAATCACATCTCACAATTAATTTGGTTTCAGGTCAGACAAAGCTTTATCCAGGAACATATAGCTAGGAAGGAATTGGGAAGGGGAAAGGAAGAATCTGTACTCTAACCTCAAACTAAGCCTAAAGTGGACTTTTATACTCTAAGGAAAATAATGTGTTTTTGTCCTCAACCTTATAAATAGAGCAGAGCAACTTGTTTCTCTTTGTGGTTGCCCCTAGAAGTGGAGCAGGGCAAACTGTTTTTCTCTGGTATAGGGTGGGGCAAACCTAAATTCCAAAAAGTCTACATGACAGCCTTTTTTTTTTTTATCAAAAATGAATACTCATTCAAGTCAATAGAAGAGTGATATATAGTCCTCCTCTCTGGACTCCCACACTCTCCTTTTGAAGCTTCAGTACTTTCACTCAATTATATCCTTCTCTAATATCTCCACAAATGTAAAGAAAGCAAATGGGGTCAGCTGAGCATCCATGTCATGTCACCAGACCTGGGAACCAAATCATATTCTTGGAGACCTGTAAAACAAGGAAAAAGACAAAGGCAGCAATTAGCATAGAGGTTAACAGTTGAATGAGATTGTGTAACCAGAAAGAGATGCTTTTAAATCAAAGAGAATCCAGGGAACAGGCGGGGTTCAGCTCATATATTCAGTTGCTAGGCAGAGTAGGGAAACCAGAAGATCCAGGATGGTGTCAAGGTTAGTCTAGATACATTCCTACTGGTGAATGTAGTTGTATTAGGATGGATTAATTAAGGTATAAATTCTTCCCTGAGAAATGAAGCAAATGAATGAATGTAAAAACACTTATTAACTCTTTCCTAAGTGCCAAATACTGTTTTAAGCATTAGAAATACAAGTAGAAAATTGAGACATCTTGTACTCTCAAGTTGCTGATACTCTACTTGGAGTGAAATCCAAAGGAGAGTTGAGCTACAGAGTTCTTAGGTTACACGAGATGGTCAGTTGGCAATGCTGGGAGACTTCAGGGTATAGAGGAAAGGCCTACTGATAGTCTTATCTCATTAAAAGTAATAGAGTTGTTGCCTCTCATGTCTTCCAATCAATGTGAGCAATAAGACTTCACTAAAGTGATGAAATCTACGTCTGGGGTGTTTGCAGGGATCAAGCAGAAAAATGATTATTAATTTCTAGGGATGTAAAGGGGTTGAGAATGTACCTTTCTTTCCAGTTCAGTGACACCATAGTATGTTATTGGAGTGCATTGGAGGGAGTGGTTTAACAAAATGTTACAAGGGTGAAAGAATTAAAGGCTTCCTGAATGAAAAACTAAACAATGACATAGTCCACTGTACAAGTCACATACCATTCTCATAGAAAGCACTTACATGTTCTCAATATACAACTAATGAAGACTCTTTGTCAACAGACAAAAGGAGAGGTTCTAGGGGAGGGAACAATAGAATGTGATATCAACTTCAACTAACAGAGCGTAGGATATGGTGGGGATGACCAAAGTCTACCCAACTCTCTGGAAGGAAGCAAATTCATATGGAAGAGAAAAAGGGTCACTCCTTAGCTTACTCAGCAAATTGTATTCAAGTTGGGTGTGTAGACCTTTTCTCTCAGATTCATAGCCTCTAAAACTTTAATTTAGGATGGCTCCTAAACATTCATTGGCAAATGTGTGAAGTGTAGATTTACCCTCATCAATCAATGGCACAATCATTTATTATGTCATTAATTAATCTTTCAGGATGCCTTTAGGAGTGTTGAAAGAACCACTTAAGGCCTCAAAATGGGAAATTAAAAATTACTGCCATAAAATCAGAAGTTTGCTGCAGGGTCAGCTAGGTGGTACAATAGATAGAGTGCTGGGTCTGCAGTTAGGAAGACCCATCTTCATGAGTACAAATTTAGTATCACACAATTACTAGCTATGTGACCCTGGGCAAGTCAGTTAACTTTGCCTCAGTTTCCTCATTTGTAAAATGATCTGGAGCAGGAAATGGAAAACCACTGCAGTATCTTTGCCAAGAAAGTCCCAACCAGGGACACAAAAAGTTGAATATGACTAAAAAACGAATGAAAGCTGAAGCTTGCTACTGGCAGGAAGAGGTGAGTGGCCAGTATCATGATCAATGTGAATCCATCTACTTAGTGGGCAAACATTTGAGCACACTCAGAAAGATGTGAGGGTTGCTTGTTGAGTCACTTTGCTGGGTCAGGTTAAAAAAAGTTAACATTCATTCGGTCAGTCAATAAACATTTATTTTTTAAGATTTTTTTAGTCCCTCCAGGCTTAGAGTGAAAGTTAAGGGTAACTGTTTCTCTTTGGAACAGGTACCCTGTGAGTCTTACTCTCCCAGCTTGATTTTTTTTCTTTTTTTCTAATTAAAGGGGCCATCCCTTCATTCACTCCTTAAAGAGGCCTATTCATTGAATGAGTGTTACCTCGCTCTAAGTGAGTACCTGAAAAGGCCTTAGTCTAAAAGAGCCAGGGTCTCCCATTGCATCCTGAGTCATCTCCAGTTATCCTGTGGAATATCTGGTCACTGGACCTAGATGGCTCTGGAGGAGAAAGTGAGGCTGGTGACTTTGCATAGCACTCTTCTCACTCAAATCAAAGTCAACTGTAAATCATGTCATAATTTCCCTGATGCCATGATCCTCTTTGAAAATGAAGGACAAACACAAACCTTTATTAAGTGCTTATTATGTACCCAGCACTGTATTACGTGTTGAGAATACAAAGAAAGGCAAAAGAAAGTTGTTCCTGTTTTCAAGAGTTGACAATTCATCCCACAAACATACCATTATTGTCCAGGTGACGAAATATAAGATAGAACAGAAAGAGAAAATACTGCCTAAGGCAGGGTCTTGTGCTGTGCACTTAAATAGAGAACACAAAAGCTGGACAGGAATGCATTGTAGTCTGGAGTGTAGTCTAGTATTCCTTCATAATACTATAATGAGCATTGACAGTACAGGCAGAAGTAGATAAACAAGTATCCTGCTTTCCTTTACTGTAAACCCAAATCCTAGCATCAGAGGCAAGAGTGCAGGGTGAAACATGGAGGAAGTTTGTTGGCCTGTCACCCCCTGGGGACCTTTTCCCTTGGTCTCAGTTTGGCACAGTCATGGAAGACAAGAAGACAAGCTGAAGTGTCTAGTTCCAAGGGTGAGTGAATTCTCTGGGAGGGTGATGTACAGATCCACTTCTGTTGGCCCTGTCACTGAATAGCTGTGTTCGTGACTGGCAGGATGTGAAAGGGACCCTTTAAGCAGGCCTAGGGCATTTCCTCCATGGATCTTGATGTTGGCACAGTCTTCTAGGTGGAGACTGACAGCAAGTATCAGGCAGTCAAGACAGAACTTTTGATACCTTTGGGTTAACAGACCTAATGCATTTTAATATCCCATTATGATAATTTGGCATGGTCTTATCTGTCAGTTGGAGGTCTGTATAGTATAGGGTAATTGGAGGCCAAGCTGTCATTCTCAATGAACACAGATTCTTTTCCTTGATTGTATCATGGACCCTTCTGGCAGTCTGGGTAAGCCTATGGGCTCCTTTTCAGAATAATGTTTTAAAATACATGCATAGGATTATAAAGGAAACCAATTACATCAAAATAGAGTTATCAAAATATGTTTTAAAAATTCTTGGTTCCCTAAGTTAAAAACTGTAACATAGAATGTACCATGAGAATTTCATGGGTCTTAGGGCCATGTTTTTGGTTCACAGTGTTTCTAAGTTCTATAACTGTGACAAAAAGAACATCAAGTCACTTGAGGCTGGTTTCCACACAAAATTTAGGCTATTTTTATATCACAATTTTTGCATTCTACAGCTCCACTAGACAGTGGATTATTGCTGTGGTGCAGTTGTTGTTATATGTTTAGTGCTTTACATATATCCCTAAATATATGACTTGTGACTGTCTAAAGTAAGTAGCAATCCAAATCTGGGATTGAATTCCTTCCTAAATTTTTTAGTGACCATGATGGAGTCTGTATGAACACATGGGAGCACTTGCATTCCGCTGACTATGGGCCAATGACTACAGAACCTATTCATAGAAACACCTATTATAGGTCATTGAAATTGAGCTGCAAGTTGACAAAGGGTCTCCATGGCAGTTTGGTGGCATGGTGGATATAATGCTGTACTTGAAGGCAGGAAGAACTGAGTTCAAATTTGACCTTGAAAACTTAAAAGATGTGTGACGCCAGGCAAGTCATTTAACCTCTGTTTGCCTCAGTTTCTTCATCTGTAAAATGTAGATAATATTAGTTCTTTCTCCCCAGGGTTATTGGGAAGATCAAATGAGATAATGTTTGCAAAGCACTTTTCAGACCTTAAAGGGCTATAGAAATACTAAGTGATGATGATGATGATGATGATGATGATGATGATGATGATGATGGAAGTCAAGGGTAGTCTTAACCTGGTAGCCAAACAGAATAGACAGGAGCTGCAAAACAGGTGTACCAAGGAGAAAAATTTTGGATAAGCCAATCTCTTTGTACCGTAGCAAACAGACTTACTATACTCGTGTAAACTATAGGCAAAAGAGTGGAATAAACTCCTTATCAGGCAGAAAGAGCCTTTGGGGAAGCAGCAGAGACATTTGTCACATATTTAATATCCTGTATGAATATGGTTATCCTTTTCCGTTTCTGTTGTCTAATTTTGCAGGAGAGTCAGGTAGGAAAAAAACCAGTCAGAAGGAGATTGATCCATTGATGTATAGACAAAAGCAGAACTAGAAGCCTGAGAACCAGGAAAGGCCATCTCTTTGGAAGAATTGTTTTTGAGGTCTTTTCCTCCAGGAACCTCATCAGAATGGGTTACTTGAGCTTTGTATTTCAATACTGCTATGGCAAAAGAGTACAGGACAGCATACAATAACAACACATTAGCATAGCAAACGTTACTAATGTAGATAGTTATGAGGAGCAAAGGACATAACGTGCAAAATGTTTTGTAAATCTTAGAGTTCTACTGTATATACATTTCGGTGCCTTCACCACCACCACCACCACCATCATCACCATCATCAAAGACAGTAAATGAAGAAACTTCTCTGTTTCCAGATTCGACCAAAACCATAAATACCAAAGTCATATTTAGATTTCATATAAAAAGTTTTACTGGAGCGGCTAGGTGGCACAGTGAGTAAGAGTGCCGGCCTCGGAGTTGGGATGACCCGAGATCAGATCCGGCCTCAGAAAATGAGCACCCACGCATAAATAATGACTAGCCGTGTAACCTTGAGCAAGTTACTTAACCCCAATTGCTTTTAAAAAAAATGTTTTACTTTGATCTTTGGCAAAAATGCATGCACAAATAAGTACAAAAATTTAGCAATTTGGACAGAATCTGAATAAGGGAACAAACTTGATTCTACAAGATACTGAGGTAGACAGAATATTCAACAGCCAGCTCAACTTGAAAGTTGCTACATCATGATTCATTAATATAAAGGATGAAGTCAGGGATCTACAGGGGACCAGTCACTAGAGCAGTGAATTCTTAACTCTAGGTCCTTGTATTTGTATTTGTTTTTTATTTTTATTTTTTCACAGTATAATTTTTTAATAAATTTATTTTTAGTTAGCAACATTCACTTCTATTAAGTTTTAAATTTTCTTCACCTTCCTCCCCTCACCAAAGATGGCATGAAATCTGATATAGGCTCTATGTGCACATTCTTATTATATTACATTATATAGTATTACATTATATATATTATATAATACATTATTATTATTTCACATTAGCTATGTTGTATAGGAGAAATAGAATGAATGGGAGGAATCATGAGGAAGAAAAAGAGCAAATAGCATGCTTTGATCTTCATTCAGACTCCATATTTCTTTCTCCAGATGTGGTTGGCATTTTCCACCATGGATCTTTTGGAGTTGTCTTAGATCCTTGCATGACTGAGAAGAGTGTAATCTATCAAAGTCAGTCATCACACAATGTGGTTGTTACTGTGTACAGTATTCTCCTGTTTCTTCTCACTTGTGTTTGTTCCTTTGTAATCCCATGTATTTTATTTTACACAAGTTCAAACATTATACTAAGGGGCCCATAGGTTTAATGATATTGCCACTGTGACACAAAAAATGCTAAGGATGCCCACTTTAGCTAGTTGCTAGCAGTAAAAACCCATACTTATGTAAATCTTAAAGGTTTGCAAAGAAAATTACATTTATTATCTTTTTTGATGCTCACCATAACCTTGTAGGTAAGTGCTCTTATTATCCCTACTTTGTGAATGAGAAAACTGAGTCAGATTAAATGACTTTCCCAATTTTACTCAATGCTTGAGAGAAGATTTGAATTCAGGTCTTCCCGAATTCTTCTTATCTACCAGGCTATTTGACTGGCCCTCCCCTAGCTAATCTTAGATTGAATAGAGAAATAAGGTGCTGCAATAACAGGGCAACTAGGCAGCAAAGTGGATAGAGTGCTGCACCTGGAATTAGGAAGACCGGTGTTCAAATCCAGCCACAGACATTTCCCAGATTAGCCCGGTTTGCTTCAGTTTCCTCAACTGTGAAATGAGAAGTAATCTATAACATGGGAGAAGGATTGATTAGAATCAGTCAGGGTGACAGCAACCAACAGTAGGAAGTTCTCATACCTAGTGAGCCTAGAGATGGAAATACTCTGGGTTTAGCCTTCTAGAAGGAGTTTTTACCAGCGGGTTAGTGACTACAAAGGGTGTTTGCTGTAAATAGATTTTAAGTCATCCCAGCTAATAATTTTCTTTTCATGATAGCATAAGCTAAACATTTTCTTCTTCTCAGGAACCTCCATTGTTTATTGTAATGGCAAGCAAACTAGAATTTTGCTCCTTGTTTCAGCTAATCAAGTACTTTTGCATCTCACCTTTGATTGTGTCAAGTTGATCAGTGGAAACAGTATGCATTGTGTTGCCCTTAATAGGCCTAAGGGAGTTTGGAAACCTTCCCTGCCCTTAATAGGCCTAATATCATCACATGGAACCCATAGCAAGAGGGAGCTGGCCAAAAGAGCAGAACAGAAAGGGTAGAACAGGAAGCATGGAACAGGAAGGAGCAGAACAGATAAAAACTTGAGCATGAGCTGGGACCAAATAAAGCTAAGAGAGAGAAATTTTGTGATGTTGGCACTGTCTGTTGCTCTGTGTTGGTGTTACTTTGTCAGACAGAAGTACTCTGTCTACTGATTTGTGTTGATTTCTCAGACAGAAAGTGAATTGAGATGATAGTCCCTGCAATGTGTGTAAATATTGTTGTAGCCCTGTTGGGCTTTGTTTTCCTAAAAACAGAAATTGTGGAGAACTTGGGGTGGAGCAGTCCCTATGAGCTTCAATATGGAACAGGAGCGGAGAGCTTTCTACCTGTGGATCCAGGCAATGGTCAGGTGAATCCAGGAAAGAGCTGGGAGCATGGAAGAGGAACCATGGGGTTTGGAAGTGAGCCTCCAGCTCAGACAAAAGGAGACTTTACTTGGGTACTCAGTGGTGACTGATTATATTGTAACTTACTGTGACCTAGGGGGTGGATGGCCTTTGTTCTTCCCACTACACCTTAAGGATGATTGGCTTAAGGATGATTAGAAGTCAGCCACCAATCAAGATGACTTTAAATGGGTACTTTATATGGATTCAGGAGATTGTGACTTACTGAATTATATGTTTTGTTTAAGACTATGTGGTCACCTTAGTAATAAGTTATGTTATGTTCTTGTGAATGTTGTGCTTTAGTTTCTTGAATGTTTTGCTTTAATTTATTGCTGAATAAATAGAGAGTTCAGTATACTATGTGATTAGATCCTTAAAGTCATTCACAGCAGCAGTCCTCAAGAAAGCTGTTCATAATTGGCTTTACACCCATGAGACAGGGAACAGTTTTCCCAGCAATGAAACTGGCTGGATAAACATCAAACTGGTCCATTCTGAGCATGCTGTGATGATGTCACAATCCTCTAAGCATATGGTACAGAAGGGATGTGGTAGCTGATCAGTCTGGCATAGGAGATGTTGCTTAGATTATAAAGTCCAAGATATACTCCTGTTGATTGGTGAGTTTTTATCCTTCTGGAGGTTAGGAATGAAGGCATGGGAATAATTTAGGCAAGTAGTCAATTTTCCCCTTATTGTTTAAATTGTGATTTTATTTTTTCCTTGAATTATTTCAGAGTTTCAGAAACTGAGTTTTACATACATACAGAAGCTTCTACAAACCAATCAAAAAAGGCACTCTTGAATTTTATCTACTTTAGACTCAAAAGATTAGAGAATTCTCCACAAGTCTACTAATTTGTCAGAGTTAAATGTTGATTCCTCAGTAAAGTACTTAGTGAGGTCACATCTGAAACGTGGAGTGGAATAATAGACAAACCAAGACCACTGAGGCAAGAAAAAGAAAAAAAATTATTACGAGTTCGAACCCGGGTCCCACCATACATTTTAGATGGAGGACCCCGAGTGTCTCCTCGGGTGCTTTTTTATACAATTATGAGGGGAAAGCAGGAAATATTGAGCTCACTGATTGGCTTAGTGAGACTCAGCTAACTCTTAGAGACAAGGAGTTGGCGGGAAATGATTGGCTAGCAGACTTAGTTGAGTCTTGGAGATAGAGGCTCGATGCCAACTTCATGGGCTATAGGGGAGGGGTGAGAGCAAACAGGTGAAGTGTGGATAGCAGTTGAGGCAGTTGACTCAGTTCCCAAATCTTATAGGTCAACATGACATTGTGGTTAGGGTTGGGAAAGCATGCATTCTTCAAGAAAAAACAAGGTTATTCTATAATCTCCTGAGGTTTGGCCCTATTTCATATTTGGCTCCATTTCATTCCCCACTTCTTTTTATCAGAGGGAATCGAATCCTAGATTCAAACACAATGTTCCTCAGGGATCTTCTGGTAACGGGTTCGGAGGAACAGGATGTGTAATTCATCAGTGTGGGACTTGAGGAGGGTAAAAAGAGATCTGAGAAGGAGCGGGCCAAAAACAAGGGCCAGAAACAACAAAACCAAAGGGCCGGCGAGAGCGGTCAGTAAAGTAGTCAACCGAGGGGATGAAAAAAAAAAAGAGACTGATACCAATTGTTCTGGGCTTGGCGGGCTTTCTCCCTGTCAGCCAAACGTTTTCGCAATTGGCTTAGGCCATCCCTAACGACCCCAGAGCGATTGGCATAGAAACAGCAGGCTTCACTCTGGTGTAATGTTGTCATGTGGGAATAGAGTCCACTTTGACAGCAGTAGGTGTAGTGGGGATCGTGATGTGTGGTCCCTTCCACCTCTACTCCAGACCATGAATTTATTTTTACCAGCACAGAATCCCCAGGTTGAAACAGGTAAGCTGAGGCATAACTCCAGATTGGGATCAGGATCAGGAGAGCTGAGGGAAGGAGTTTTTTTTTTCTGAATCGCCTGCAGGCCCTGAAGGAACTTGATAAAGGGAAGAGTTAGTGATTTCAGCTTTTAGGTCTTCCTAGATTAGAGGAAGAATAGGTGGTAATCTTCCATATGTTAGGGAATGGTCTGGACTTTCTCAGCCTTGAGTTCTGAGCTCTGAGAAAATTTCAGATGCCGGCTGCTCAAGGAAGTCAAAGCTGAGAATCCAAGGACCTAATCATCTCCCCCTTAAAACAGTTGGGACCCAAAATCATTTAGGCAGATCTATGTTTCATAGGAAGCTGGGTACACAGACTATATATACAGTATACAGTATACAGTGAATACAGATTCACTCAGGAAGAAAGATAATTCAGAAATTGAATCCTTAACATACATTCAGTTACAAATGTTAACTTTTGCTTAGAGCATGAAACAACTACAAATTCGGATCAAAAGAGCCAGATCTCTTCTGTTTTCACAACTCATTACATTAGTTTAGCAATAAATTTATCTTGCAAATGAAAGTTTTAATAGGCCTCTTAAAATTACACTAGAGATTTGAAAATTTCTTCTAAAAGTATTTTCCCTTCTCTTAACAATTTCAAGATTTATAATTGATCACTAAACTTTTATGAAGAAAGTTAGTTGAAAACTTTCAAAATGACCTTAAGCAATTTGCATACTTTCTGCACATGTTCCAATTCCAAATGAAAAATAATATTATATTTTCCAGTGAGCTTACACGAAAGAACTCATATCTGTTACTGACTACGTGCTCTGATCATGGAAACTTGCTATAGAAGGAAAAAAACAGGGACATGTGACATTCCAAATATGACAGGATAAAACATCCTTGACTGTTTAAATTCAGGTAAAGTCACAGATATCCAACCATGCAGTATCTGTTCCATCTTATAGCTAGACTCAGGAATAGGTGGGAAACATTCCTTTTCAAAGGAATCCCATCGGTAAACTGAGCCAGGAGGGATCCCATCCCAGACAGAGGCTAAGATTGTCCCTTCGGCCTTTACCAAATGTAGACTTCCACCTATCAGCAGTACAGGATCACATTCCCTCTGAGTAGCTTGTGGCATTTTCTCCGAGATACTGATTTAATGCAGACAACTATACCCAAATTCAAACTCAAAATAAAATTTAGTTATGGTCCCAAGTGCCTTTTACCTCACACAACAAGCTTCACTGATCACAGCTTAGAGCTAGTTAATTATTTTCATGGAGCTGCACTAAGCAATGATGATTTATCAGGTCTCACCAATGTAAAGAATTCCATTTACCATCTTTCCTTCTGAAATCTAAAAGCCAATTGATAGAAATCCTTCTAATCTTTGCAACTTCTTAGCAAGTTAGGTTCATTTAAAACTACACTTAAGTTCCTTTCCCAGGCTGAATGACCTTGCCTATTAGAGATAGTTTCTAGGGGATTTGGCAGTTTTACAACATAAGGAAAATTTATATGAATTCTAAGGAGGAGAGACTGGGAGAAGGGCTAATAATGATGCCCCCGCTTAGCCAATTCTCATACAAGCAGGAGGACTGTTCTGAATGGGCAGAACTAGTCTGAATAAGGTTTTCATCCAATCTCCTCCTTTCTACATACAGTAATCAATTACAATTTTAGGTTTTAACATTGAAACAGTAGCCAAAATAACTTAATTAACAGTCTTACAAGTTTTAAACAGTCTTAACTGAAACTTCCTTTTAAACAAAGACAGACTTGGAAGCTTATGATTTCCCAAATTACAATACTCTGAGACTTTAAAAAAAAACTGCTTCTTATACAGCATAGATAATACAACTTTTTACCAGTAACAATGTCATAAACAATTATCATGTTCTTAAATTTGAACTTTGAAATAAAAACAAAGAATTACCAATATGGTGACCTTAAAAATCAAATTTTTGAAGTTACACAGAACTAAAATTTTCTTCTTGCCACACACCTGATCAACTTATCACTAAAAATTAATTACATCCTGGAATCTCACATAGATGGTGAATGTGGTGATCCATAAACCTTCAAATTATCATAAATACATCCTTAGATGAAGCAAGCTTGAAAACCACATCTCTATATTTTTCCTTTTTTCCCCCAAGTTTCTCATTTGCTCAATAAGAATTCTACAAAATGCCTTTCCAATTCCCTGTGTACATTCACTTCATCATTAGTAATGTGGAAACTATAACTTTTGTCACTGCATATTTCTAGAATAGCCAAAAAGTTAAATGAACAACCAGCTATCACAATAAATATCAGCAGCATTATTACTACCTATTTGTATCCCAAATATAACAGCTTTAAATTGTCAAATCTTATAACATAAAAAATCCAATTCACATAAAATAAACAGAAGACAAAATTAGCAAAACTGATAAAATACCATAGCTGTTTTACAAAACTTTTCTCCATCTTTTAGTTTCAACAAAATTCAGAATGAAAATTGCTTTATCTAACATTTCTGGCTCACAATGGTCACTCAAACTTTTACAGTATAAGAGGATTTTACAATTTAGAGATACCATAATAACACAATGACATTATGACATTAATTGCATTTCCAATTCATCACATACAAAAATTACTGATAGAAAAATTGGGCTTACCAAGTACAGAGGCTGGGGTGTTACAGCTCCCCCCCTTTTTTTTTCAAGTCGGGGAGCTTAACTCAAATTTCCTATATTCTTTCCAGCAAGTGATATTGGGGGGGCGCCTTCCCCCTTTCTCACTACTAGAGAACCCAAAAGAAAATTCCCTTTTTCTTATCAAATATTAGAAAATATTCCAGTTTGCCTAAATGCCAAATAGTAAAATGAATTCTGACTTATCTTTAGCATCAAATTAGGAGTGACACTTTTTTACTTCTCACATGAATTCAATTGACTTACAGTTTTATTCTAATACACAGATTTTTCCTCTTTTAGGTGAGGCAGGAAATAGTTAAATTTTCATCTGCCTGCCTCTTTGATTTGAGGGGAGAAGATTCCCTCATTTCTTATCGCCTTCTCCTCACTCCACTTGGCCAGAGTGGAATGAAGAGGAGGAGATTTTCAAACTTTTAAAGATCCTACCCATGCTTCTTCCTCTGCTACATGCTTAAACTTTCTTGCTCTATAAAACCAAGACAATATTTACCTCTCTTTTCTCTTCTTCTCCAGCCTGCATTCAGCATCAGTGAAGGGAGGAGGGAGAGAGAGCTAAGAGCCTTCCAAAGGAAGGTCCGGCAGTCCAGCTGCAGTTTAAACCTTCCATGATGTTAGATCACACACTCACTCATTCACACAGACACACAAAAAAAACAGAACAGAGAGAGAAATTGACAGGAACGTTACAAAAGCTCACAGAGGATTGTTAGAAATCCCCAGGCACAAATCATGTTTGCTTGGCTGCCAGATAGATGCTAATGGAGGCCAGGTACAAATCATAATGTTAATCAAGTGGGACTCTAACCCACAATTTGATCAGTTTACCTAATGTTAATCAAGTGGGACTCTAACCCACAATTTGATTAACTGACAACCAAGGGCCTCAGGGGTCATCACCTCCCTAGGCCGGGGTTTGGGAAGTTAATGGCAGCATCCCGCCCTTCCCGAACCAACCAAGCTCATGAGACTCCAGAAATTGCTAGCCAAAAACACCAGAATCAACAAAAAAGAAACATTATTTTGGGTCAGGCCTGACTTACCGGTGCCGAGCAGAGCCTAGGGTCCAAATTCCAAGGCGTCGAGGATCTCGCTGGGGCCTCCATATGAAACGTGGAGTGGAATAATAGACAAACCAAGACCACTGAGGCAAGAAAAAGAAAAAAAATTTATTACGAGTTCGAACCCGGGTCCCACCATACATTTTAGATGGAGGACCCCGAGTGTCTCCTCGGGTGCTTTTTTATACAATTATGAGGGGAAAGCAGGAAATATTGAGCTCACTGATTGGCTTAGTGAGACTCAGCTAACTCTTAGAGACAAGGAGTTGGCGGGAAATGATTGGCTAGCAGACTTAGTTGAGTCTTGGAGATAGAGGCTCGATGCCAACTTCATGGGCTATAGGGGAGGGGTGAGAGCAAACAGGTGAAGCGTGGATAGCAGTTGAGGCAGTTGACTCAGTTCCCGAATCTTATAGGTCAACATGACATTGTGGTTAGGGTTGGGAAAGCATGCATTCTTCAAGAAAAAACAAGGTTATTCTATAATCTCCTGAGGTTTGGCCCTATTTCATATTTGGCTCCATTTCAACATCTATTGTATCAGTGCCATTTATCCAGAAACCTTTAGGAAAGTAATGAAAATTATAATATACAGGAATTGTTTTGGTGGAATTGGAATTTTTTTGTTGTTTGTTTGTTTTGGAGGGCAACTGGAGTGAAGTGACTTGCCCAAGGTCACACAGCTAGTTTTTGTGTTGTGTCTGAGGGCAAATTTGAATTCAGGTCCTCTTGACTCCAGGGCTGGTGCTCTATTCATTGTGCCACCTAGCCACCCCAAACTGGAATTTGCTTAGACAAAGATATACCTATTATATCTTTATAACCTATGGGTGTGACAAATAAAGGCTCATTCGGGACACTGTAAGATTTAATCAGTCAATAAGAATTTAAAAACACTAAGTGCCAGCAACTGTGTTAAGGGCTAAGTACACAAGGGGAGCCAAAAAACATTTCTCTATCTTAGAGTAGCTCCCATTTTAATGGGAAAAGAAAATTAATCAATCATCCAATATGCAAATAACTGGGTATATTTATGATATATACACAGTAGATGGAAAGTAATCTAAAAGGGGAAGGCATTACTAGCTTGGGGAAAACTGAAAAGACTGAAAGTGGAATGCGAGCTGATTATTGAAGGAAGTCAGGGAAACTAAGAGGCTGAGGGGAAGGAGCAGGCAGAGTATTCTAAGTACAAAGGTGTGAAGATGGTAGGTGGGTTGTCACATCTGAGGAACCACAAGCAAGCCCATGTAGCCAGATTATAGATTGTATGGAAGGAAGAAAAGTGTAAGAAGCATGGAAAGGTGACAAGGGATTAGGTTATAAAGAGTTGTAAATGCTAAGAAGTTTGTTTAATTGGATGTCTTCATGAGCTACGAGCAGAGATAACATGGTCAGATCTCACTTTGGCAACTGTGTGTACCAACTGTCAACCTTTTTCCTTTTGTGACTCAATATTTCCAGAGCTCTTGTTTAACTCTGATAGTCTCTCTGCAACTGGTAAGCATGCTCTCCTTCTCAGTCTGATCCTCTAATTCTTCATCACTCCTTTCCTTTTATCGGGAATCTAACTATTATTTTAACAGGTAATACGTGGTTGGGACCCCTTATAACCTTTCAACCACTTGGAAACCATAGAAATAATCTAGTTCAACCTCTTCATTTTACAGAGGCATCAGAGGCCGGGAGAGGCTAATTAGTTTACCCTAAGTCACAAAACTAGGAAGCCACAAAGCTCAGATTTAAAATCAGGTATTAGAGGTGCTGAGGGATTCAGGTGTGTCTTGTGCTGAGGAAGTAACTCTTCACATGACCGTCTCTCACTGAGTCTGGGAGTACAGAGGGCCACTCGAGCATCTCTTTGATTTTTTTCCCTGTCAGGGGCATCTCATTTGTAACCCTGAATGAAATAATATTTGTAAAGCACATAATACAGTGCTTATTACATGGTAGATAAATGATAAATGCACATTCCTGCCTTCCATTTCTTCCTCCCTCCCTCCTCCCTCCCTCTCTTCTTTCCTCCCTACTTCCCTCTCTTCTTTCCTTCCTTCCTTCCTACCTTCCTTCCTTCCTTCCTTCTCTCCCTCCTTCCCTTCTTCCTTCCTTCCTCCCTCCCTTCCTTCCTTCGTTTCATATCTTTCCTCTCAAACCCATTTACTTCTTCCTTTGAACCTAGAATCCATCCCCATACACATACACAAAAGCTTGAAACACTTCTAGAATAAAATGTGGAGATTTGTAATGAACACAGAAAACCACAACCACAAATGTTTTCAGAGTCCATTATACTCAATTCAGCCAATTTGGTACAAATAATTACATTTCCCCAAGCCTTGGTTTCATTTCCAACTCACCTTCCATTAGCTAGCATTGGAGCTTAGTGCTAGGCCATCCCTAGGGAAGCCTGAGGGGGAAGAAAAAAAAAACAAAAACACAATTGTTGGCTTGCCTGATTGCAGGGCTTTCTCCCTCATCTTGAAGGCTCAGGCTTAGTCAAAGTCCCAGTGGAGCAGCTATTAAACATAGGCATGTCAGTGCTTCCAAATGAAGATGTCTGGACTAGAGCAGATATGCTTGAGAAGTAAATAAGAATTTGCTCCTCAGAGCTTTAAATTGCTGTAAGAAATGACATAGACATAACCAGCACTTGTAGAACTTTAGTAAAGTGCTGGTGTATTTCAATGTACACAATGGGTGCCACTGAAGTTGATTCACAACTGGAAGGGGGCTTTGAACTGATAATGTTATGTAGTAATATTTATGATCACTATTGATAAGTGTGTGAATTTGTGGTTTGGATAAAAGCACTGGAGAGTCCAAAGCCAAGGAGGAATTTTTCATGCATACATGGGGGCTTGATTCTGGTTTTAAGGACTATTTTCTTTTTAGGTATTTATTTTTTAATATTGTATTATGAACTTCACAAATATCAATATTTCAATATAGAGAGAGCTACAGAAAAAGAGAATTGTATGTATAACCATGAATCCCAATTACAAATATCTAGGAGAATAATTTATACAATAACATCATCATCAAGACAAACAACTTTGAAAGATTCTGATCAGTACAACAAACAGCCAAGAATCACAGAGAAATGATGGACTCAAAATGAGGATGAGATCTATATTTTTTGGACATGGACAATATGGGAATTTGCTTTGCTTGGCCTTTCATATTTGTTTCAAGGGCTTTGTTTTCCTTTTAATTCAATAGGGAAAGGAGAAGAGTGTGAAAGGAAATGAATGTTCTTAATTGAAAAGAAGTAAAATGAATTAAAAAGAACAAAGCAAAAAAGGTTTTTTTCCCCTAAATCTAATTAGCTTGCACACATAGATTTGTAGGCTACTAAGGTGTAATTACATACCTCCTATGTAACTATGTATATACCATTGTGTAACCAACTCTGTGTCAGATATTTTAAAATAAAATAAAATTAATCAGTTAAATATATAATATACTCACACACACATATATATATATATATGAGATATCCACACATGTTTCTGCATATGTGTGTATGTGTAGAGATATGTGAGTGTGTGTGTGTCTGTGTGTGTCTGTGTATTCTCTGGAGGTACTTTCCCGACTTCCACTTGCATTGGAAGTTAGAGTCTCCTGAGGGTTCTAGATTCTAAAGGATTTATGATGTCTTTCTAGTGCTATAATTTACAAGCCCCGACTGGTATGCTTTTCCCTATGCTTATCCATTGATAGAAATTAGCCACACTTAACTTTTAGAAAAGTGTATTTATTAAAATAGAATAATAAGAGCAGTTTCCCCAGTCTGTGATATACACTCCCAGCAGCACCTAGAGTCCAAGAAGAAGTGGGCTCTCTTGTGTCAAAGGGGTAACTCACCGACAGTGGCTGATTGGAGGTCCTTTTTTAATCTTGATTAGGTCCTCCTGAAGTCGCCCTTAGGCGAGCTCTTCTGTTTGAGCCCGTGTAGACTCTGGAACCTGCCTCCCCTTATTCCATCTAGTTGGTTCTCTCAATATAGGCGTTGTGTCAGTTGTCCCAGGGATGCTGCTGGGCCTACAACACTGACAGGAAGCCCAAAAATTCTACGGACCTCCACAAGTGATGCTCATTTGACAACGTAATTGCTAACAATGTAATTCTGGGTTTTGTTTGTTTGTTTGTTTTTGTTTTTTTCAGTTAAGAAGTATTTATCTTCGGGAAGTGACCCTTGGCGCATTTAAAGACTGGAGGCATCTGGTCGCGGCCCAGGCCATTATGAAGCCCCCTGTGAGGCAGCGCGCGGTCCTGGTGCCGTACCGAGTGCTGACCCCGACCTTGGTTCGCTCGACCATGCTCTGGACCCCGCGGAAGATGAAGCAACTCGTCCGTTTACTGCAGGCGCGAGCCGGGGAGCGGGAACCATCGACTGGGGTACTGAGGGAGGGGCTGCCTCACCGCAGAGAGGCTGAAATCCAGAATCTCCTGCAGTTGTTGAAGCGGTGTGTAGCCCGGGAGATAACCCGGCAGGAGAATCGCTGCTGCCAGAAGGAACGGAGGCTTCAAAAGGCTGAAGTTTTAGCCCCCTTTAAGGTTTGGACAGATCTGGCCAGCAAGGTGCCCAACCAGATGGAAGAAGTGATGACCACTGCCTTTTCCCAGATCCTGACTATTGCTGCCCCAGAACCCGTGAGTCTGCTGCACCCCATTCCAGGAAAGCCGACCCAGGCCGGTGAGAGACAGCTTCTCTGCAAAGAGTCTTGCCTCCAGGAAGAACTGCCACCTCAGGCCCTAGAGCCCACCCAAGAGACCAGTGGAGGAGTGCCTGGGACCTCGTATAACCAGCCTGGGACCTCGTATAACCAGGAGTGCCGGGGACCTCGTATAACCAGCCCAAGATCTAACCTGGCCCCACCCAAGAATGGAAACTTTGTCACTGACTTTGAGAAGATATATAAATATCTTTCAAGTGTATCCCGGAGTGGCGAGGGCCTTGAGCTTTCCCCTGGAGAGTCCGCTGTCCTCCTGAATCTGCTCATGTCCCTCCCTAAGAAGTTCAGTCGCTTCCCCTGTAAAAAGCTGCAGTCCCACTTCCCTAGTTCCTACAGAAAACTAAAATGCCCTCAAGCAAACTCAGGCCCAAGCTCTGGGGACCCTGGCCAGGGCCCCTCAGTGGAAGACAGTGGAGTGAGCACCATCCCTGGCAGAGCTCCAGGAAGCTTAGAGAGCCCCACTCGTGAGAGGCCTGCTGCTTTTGGGCCAAGTGTGCCCCCTGCTCAGCACCAGCTGTGGGTAGGATCTGGAGTTCTGTCCTCTGAACCCATTCTTGATTCCCTTGGAGCTTCTGATGCAGGCCCCAACTCCTGGGCAGTTAGGGCTGGCAGGGTCTTGACCAGGGAACCTGGTCAAGGCTGGGGCCCACACTGCATACCCAGGCAAGATCAGTGAGTGGGTGTGTGGGAAGGGTAAGAGGAGAGAGAAAAGGTGAGCTCCTAAGAAATAAAGCTATGTTTATTATTTCTGAAGTTTCTTTCATATTTTATCCTAGGTTTCTAGGTAGTTCTCTGACTCTGGGTTTATCCAGGCCCCTATTCTTAATACCTAATCTGAAAAAGTAACTAAGAATTTGTACTAGGTGGGAATTTAAAGAGATTTCAGTGTGTGTGTGTGTGTGTGTGTGTGTGTGCGCACGCGCGCGCTCGCATGGTATGTGCACATGTATACATGTGTATATGTAGATACTATTATCACCTTTTAACTCAGCACTCACAGGTTTGCAGGTTGGGTCTCTGGGTTATGACTAGTTTCAGATTTCTCAGATTATCCCAAGGTTCCCATTCTTAAAACTAAAACTTACGAGCTATGTGGATATATGTCTCATTAACAGTCAGCTAGTAGACACAATTAGCTCTTTGCAAAGTTATTTATTAAGATAGGAAAGTTAGAACAGTAGCTATAAGACATTTTCTGATCTCCCATAGTCCTGAGAAGCACTCTCCCATTAATACACATGGTGTTCATGGGAAAAATATGACAGTTATGAGGACCCAGATAGAAAACTCATCTAGGGTGTGGAGCAGGCATCCTCTTCCCTTATACTCTACACCCAATTAAATATTTGCTGATCTAGCAAATTAGTAGGGGTTAGGGCTTTTTGCCAAAATCCATTATCAATCCAATACCGTCACAATCTTGAAACTAGTCTTATTTTGTGAGGCCTGCATTAACATCCAAAGGCCTTCCCTAATTCAAAGACAATTTTAAAAAAGAAAAAAGGGAAAATCAAACCTCCTCTTTCAAAGTGAAGGCCTACTACAAAAAGAGCTTCCAGAATAAAAGTGACTCTACCCACCAGCAACAGGGACTTGGGGTTTATTATTATTTATTTATTATTATATATTATTATTTATTATTCCTCACTATTTAGGTGAAAAATCAAACTATTATGGGTATAGATTTCTCCAGGCTCCTGCATATAGGGTAACCAAAGTTTTTCCAGGAAACTATGCAACACATAGGGCTATCTAACTGGAAATACAGACAAAACATTTTCTCTGCATTTCTCCAACACACAAAGCACCTAATATTTCCCCAAAAGTCCACCACACACAAAACATTCCATGAACTCCCCTGTCCCCATCTTACAGAGGATAATGAGGTTTTAGTGTGTGAAGAAGGTTTTAATATCTTTTTCTTTTTAAGAAGTATGAATACCTCTCTGATCTAGTCAGAAATGAGAAATTCATTGGACAAGCCAAACAAGACACATCCTCACGCGGCTTTAATTAACTGTTGTGGACTAGTAATAAATTTGGCTTAGGTTGTCAGGTTCAAATATTTTCTTAAGGAAACTGGTACTTGTGAAACACAGAAACCATTCTAAAAGTTCTGTTTTTATTGTTTTTTTTTGTTTGTTTGTTTTTGTTTTTGGAGGGCAATTGGGGTTAAGTAACTTGCCCAAGGTTACAAGGCTAGGTTTTTGTTTGTGCGTGTTAAGTGTCTGATGCCAGATCTGAACTCAGGTCCTTCTGACTCCAGGGCCGGCATTCTAATCACTTCGCCACCTAGCGGCCCCGTAGTTCTGTTTTTATTAAACGCTAAAAGCACACAATCCAAGGATAAAAAGGATATAATTTACAACTCTTCTTCCTCAGCCATAGGATCATGAATTCAAAGTTAAAAAAACAAAACAACTTTCCCTAAGTTAAAAGAAAGACCTCTGACAACCTTTGTTTTCCCCAAAGCTAATCATTTTTATCTTAATTAAACCAGGTAGGGAAAGCTCAGAGCTGAGTTAAGGGATAGGTCAAGGGAATAGCATCTGCCAAAACAGTTGCAAAAGCCTGTAGACCTTACCCAAGTCCCTCCCTGTTCCCTACATATCACCCCTTGGTGATACAGTCCCAAAATTTTTGTGGAGGACTTTTCGCATTCATAAAAACAGTCTTCCCCAAGCCCCTAAGAACTGGGGGACAATCTTAAAACCCAGTTTAAAAATAAGAAAAAATTAAATGATCATGTTAAAAGAAGAAAGGAAGTTATATTAAGGGAAGTTCACAAAAATAAGCTGAGATAAAACACTTAAGATAATTAAATGTCCAGTGTTGTCACTAGTCCCAGTCACCAGTGTGGAAATTCTGACTTGAAATAGGTAAGAGACTAAAGCCCTCTTGAGTGCAACATATCCCAGGCACTAAGTTGATTCCAGTACTCTTCCTGTACCACCATCCATTCATTGATCCATTGCCTGATCATTTAAGCTTTTCCATATCTAGGAGCAATATCAGGAGAATTATAGGACATAATGACTTCTACTGAAGTACTACCACCTTCAATAAAAGATGAAGAAACTTCTTCCTTTTCACTGAGGAATTTAAAATCACAATCACATTGAGCAAAGAATTCTCTTTCCTCCAAGTAAATTCCTATTCATCATCATTATAGAGGTATAATTTTCCTTTTGATATTAAAAGTACAAATTCTTTCTAATAATTTGAACTCTTGGTTTTGAAATTCTTAATGAGAAAGAGCAAACTGAACTGTCATTGGGGAAAGTAAACTTGGAAATTAAGGGGAAAAGGGATCATTTCTGTAGGTCATATAGATTCTTGGATGGAAGTAAAAACTCAAGGCCCGGGTAATTTCATACAGAGGATGAAATTAGGAAGTGACAGAGAGGATAGCCTAAGACTATATCCAAAAGTAATTCAACCTGGTCAGGCAAATCTTCAGAATAGTTTATCTAAGAAGTCACAAGAGTACAGGGCTGTCTGCCTTCTTGAGTTAGTGTCAATTTATCAAAGACATAAATTTGTCTCCTTTTTGAGAGAAGACACCCAACCCTGATAGTCAGGGGTGTGATGATAAAATATCGTTTTAAAAGTTCATTCTATCATTTCATAGTACTAACAGTCTTGGAACGGTAAAGATGGAAAATCCAATGAATATGGTACCAGTAAGCCCAAATACCGTAGCAAAAGCAAACCTCTTGCTCTATGGTGGGAGAAGAGAGTCAATATAACCAATTTGCTAATCAGATGCAGATTGAGAACAACATGGGCTTATATCGATATTTCAATGGTGGATGCTCAGATTGGAATGAAAAGCATTGTGTGTATCATCCTTAGTTAAAGAGATTATATGGCTCCATACTCACTGCACCATAGCATCACACCTCTCTTGTCTAAATTGAACATAAACATAATCTTTTTTTTTTTTTGCTTTTTGGAGGGCAATTGGGATTAAGTAACTTGCCCAAGGTCACACGGCTAGGTTTTTGTTTGTGTGTGCGTTAAGTGTCTGAGGCCAGATCTGAACTCAGGTCCTTCTGACTCCAGGGCCAGCGCTCTACTCACTGCACCACCTAGCCGCCCCTATGAATCTGACCTTTTATTTTATTTTATTTTATTTTAATTTTTTTTCATAGACATAATCTTTAAGTGTTCTTATGAGTTCTCATAGATTCTTGTGAGTATGTCAACCTGTTTATTCATTTTGACAATGTGTATAATGTCTCCAATCATCAATTGCGTGCTGATAAATGTTTAATAAATAGCTGCTCCTGTCATGCATGCATGATACACTTTTAAGTTTAATCTGCTTTATTAACATTTTATCCATTACTTTAAGTTAATAATTCAACAAAATAATGAATCAAGCCCTGACTTATAGCATGTCAATTTCGTAGGTATAAATTCTCATAATGAAAAATTTAACAATGAGCTTTGCAAAGACAGTATGAGCTATTCCCATATACCTCATAAACAACTGCTTCCTGAGAGAAGCATCAGGAAAATCCCTTCATTAATCCTAAAACTGAAGAACCATTAATAGTCCAATTCTTTTCTCTCTCAGTCTCAGCCCACTCATATTTATATGTATGTATATGTATATACATATATACATAAGTATATACAGACATATAGACATACACATGTGTTTATATAGTGTGTATATTATATTAACAATGCAATATTCACAATGCCTATGGCAATTATAAATAGGCTTATGTGGTTATTAATCACAAAATATACCAGACATGGGGGATAAAGCCAGAACATTTATTAAAACACCAAATAGCTGAGTCCCCAAACCAGAAAGTCAAAGCCATCAGGGTAGTTATGAAATTGGCACAAGTAGTTAACGTAGTAACCAACCACATTCTTAAGCCTTCAAAACAGAACAGGCTACCTCAGGCAAAGGTCCTTCTCTCCCCACTCACAGCAACTGCTCAGCGTCCAGGAAGTGTGCTCCCAACAGCTCTGGCCCCCTGCAGTTCTGGTCCCTGGCAGTCCCCAACAAGAGTCCTTAGCAGAAATTCTGACTGACTCAAAAAGGGGTTTGTGCCTCCATCTCTACCTCGGCCGCGGCTGTCCCGGCTGCTGCTACTGCTGCTACTGCTGCTGCTGCTCCTGCCAGTCCCCACCTGAACTCTAGTTTTGCTTCAGCTTCCTCTTGCCCCACCCCTTCCTGCTATGTCAGCAAGTCCAATGGGGCATGGAAGATCTTTAAATCCCATAAGCCTTACATATATCTATATGTCTATATGTGCATGTATGATTTTCTGCCCCTACATGTGTATATATGAAAATACACATGCATAAACACATGTGTATATGTGTGTATACACACATATATGTATATATATATATATGTGTGTATAAACATATGCATGTATACACCTATATCCTACTCCATCCTTCAAGGCTCTCTCACAGGCCAGCCATATATTTCCTAAGAGCTTCCTCTTCTCCCCTTCTCACCATTTGATATCTCTCAGAAGCCTTCTGCCACTCCTTCACTTCTCTCTCTCATGAAGAGGTAGCCTTTCTCCTTCCTAAAGCCAACCTCTCTACTTGCACTTGAGCCCTTTCCATCCCCTCATCTCCAGCAGGTTGCTCTCTCTATCATCCATACTCTCTCACTTATCTTCAATTTCTCTTTTTCAATTGACTGCTTCTCTACTGCCTACAAATATGACTGTACCCTCCCTTCCTCAAAAAATTCTCAATTGATCTATCTATCCCTGCTAAATATTGTCCCACATCTTTCTTTCCTTTTGTGGCTGAACTCTTGGAAAAGACTTTCTAAAATAGATGGCATCACTTCCCTTTCTCTCAATTTGTTAACTGTCTACAATCTAACTCCCAATTTCATCATTGAACCAAAAATACCTTCTCTAAAGTTATGAACAGTTTCTTAATTGTCAAATCCAATGACTTTTTTCTCAATCTTCATTCTCCTTGACCTCTCCACAGACTTTGACACTTTTGATCACCTTCTTCTCATTAATACTGTTTTCTCTCTAGGTTTTTGAGACACCACTACCTCCTGGTTCTTCTCCTACCCATTTAGCCACTCCTTCTCTGTCTCTGTTCCCCCACTGAGATCCCCTCCCTCCCTCCTTCCATAGCCTTCCACCTTCCAGTGCTGTGAAAACCTTGCTATAGGATATGGAAGTTTGCCTCACGTCAGACAACCCTACAATAGCCCTTCAGGAGCAAAAGTCTACCGGTAGCCACAACAGACAGCCAGTGCTTCATCAAACCACCATTGCATCATGCTGCAAAGCTCATAGCTGCTGGTGCTAGAGTAGACAGTGCCATAGCAAACAGTGAGGCAGCACTTTGAACTGCTGGTACCAATTCAGAAAACAGAGTGAGCAGGACAGAACATCATGTATGTATTTGTTGGAGACACTGTTCAAATGCTCCACTAAGCCTGAATTTCTCAGCATCTACAGGGGACCATCTATCAGCCATCTATCCACCCCAAAGTCACTTGAGACTTAGGCTTAATGAGCTGTGAATTGTCCAGTGTAGGAAGAGGCCAAGATGCTTTAAGACCCAGCCACCAAGAAAACCACCTTCAGAGGGGAGATAGTAAAAAAGTAAATAATAGTAAACAATAAAGGGTGGGGAGAAGACCCAAAAAGTTGGGAACCCTTTGTGCCCCAGCTTTCTGGTTATAGTATAGATTTTGTATTACCCAACTCATAACCGACAATTTGGGACAAAGGGTGTTAAAGAGACCTTGAATCACTGAATCAATAGCATCTAAGGTTTAATAGCATAAAAGCAACTGTTTCTCAAACATAGCTTAATGAGCAGTCTCTTCAGGTTGTTTACCACTCCAGAAGTCAATAATCATTTGATCTAGTCACCCTTTGTGCCTTCCAAAGGCTCTGCTCAAATGGAGCAAAAGGACCCTTACCACTTGGGGTCAGATGTTCTGACATAATTTTACTATTATTCCAATAAGCTGACCATTAATATCCTTCTTCTCCATTCCATATTTTAAAAGTCATATCTGAAGTTCCTTGCTGGAGAGAGTGCTATCACCTTCTCCCCATGTAACATGCTGGTGTGTCTCATGAGCTTCAGGGTCCCTGAAGGTCCAATACCATGTGGGGGAGGGGGGAGGGTAAGCAGAGATAGGTTCCACTTAAAAATTTAGATGTAATTATGGGAAAATGTGGAGAGCCCACAGGGAAGGAGCATAAATCCAGTCCATCAACTCCATTTCTTTTTAAAAATTTTACCCCCTCCCATGTTGACCTTCATCCAGGAACTAGATATACTGTAGTGATTATTAATCTTTTCGAGCCATGTACTCTATTGTCAGTCTGGTGAATTCCTCAGAATAATGTATTTAAAGGCATAAAATGGAATACTTAGGGTTACAAAGGAAACCAATTATGCTGAAATTATTTTTTTAAGTTCATAGACCCCAGGTTAAGAATCTGCCTTTAAGATAATTAATCACTAGAGTTAAGTGAGAAGAGCTCATTACTTTATCCAAATAAAAAAGAATAAAGGGTGATCCCCATCTGAGGCCTCTAATTGACTTAACTAATATTTTTGAGAGGTGATTATCTGGAAGTTCTTGCAGTTTTGGAAATCTGTAACTAACAAATGTTCTAAATCACCCCATTAGACCATTTCTTTATTAGCCATTTTTTTCTAAGGCAGAGACTATTACCATTGTGTGTATGTGTCTGTGTGATGAAGCCTATTTCCAAATAGATGAAGCCAATATGTCTCTTAAATGCATAAAACAAAATAAATAGGACTGCAAAGGAAATTAATTATATTAAATATAGTTATCAGAGTATTATTTTTTAAATTGCCAAACCCCAGGTTTAAGAACTGTTGTACTAAATTACTTTCAACTTGTTTAAATCTCTCTTGCAATGTCCCACATTCCCTAATGTTATAAGCCTGCCCCTTCTCTAATTCCCCTAGACTAGGAGATACTCCCCAGGAAGTAGTATCCTTAGGAACAGTAATTGGATAAGCTTGAGGCTCTTTGACTACCTGCCTCAAATTTTTCATTTGTAAGATGGATGTAATAACATTTGCATTACCTATTTTATAAGGCTGTTGTGAGGATTTTATAAATCTTAAAATGCCATAGAGATGTGAGCTCTTATTATTAAAACATTGTAGGAATCTCTGAATTCTACTAAACATTCCACTCTAGGCTTTGATACATTCAGTTTTATTCGACTGACAAGTACTGAGCAGTTAACAGTGCATATCTCCATCGGTGCTAATTTCCTGGGAATTTGGGCTCATTCCACCAAATCAAGAAAATGACATGATGATCATAGCAGGTAGAGCTGGGACATAATTTTCATGTGCAAACAAAAGCCATCCAGCATTTGCAGTCTGAATCTGTTAGCAATGTTCTGTTTCGCAAATGATCTTCATTTTCTTTTAAAAAAAATTCCTAAAACAGCTACGGGGAAAAAAGTTAAAACCCTGTAAAAATCGTTTTCTAACAAGACTAGATCAATTAATCATCAGCAAAATATATTTATGGATCACTTTTTTCATATATACATATATATATACATACATACATACATACATACATACATAAAAGAAAAATGGGTCTGAGGATAAATAGAATAGGCTAGAGACCATCCAAAGGACTGTTTTCAGGTGAGGGAAGGGTCTTGAGATCATGCCCTGTGAGGACTGGGTGAAAGATCACAGATATATAACTCGAAGGAAATAACTGTCAACTAGTCTATCCCTTTCATCTTATAGGTGGTGAATCTTAGGCCCAGAGAAGTTAAATAATTTGCCCAAGGTCACACAGTTAATCACCCTGCTTGTCCTCAGGGGAAATGGGAAGAGGTGGAAAAGAGTCAAATTTAGACTTGATATATGGGACGTCTTCCTAATGATTAGAACTGCTCCCAAAATGGATCGGGATGCCTTTGAATATATAATTATCACTTCCATATCACAACTTCCCCTATTTAAATACCATAAGGGAAGGTCAAAAACTTTTAGGTGGATTTTCCAGATGGGGGGGTGGGGCACAGCACCATTACCCCCTACGATGTGGGAGGGATAATTGTAGAGGATTTCTTTAAACAAAAACTAGGGGATTCTTGTTCAGGTGTGAATTGGATTAGATGGCCTCTGAAGCCCTTCAAATCCCGAAATTCTTTTATTGGTTAATATACAGCCCTTGACCTCTAATGAACTTAGATTCATAGGATATTATATAAAATGATAAATACAGCAAGATAGCATCATTAATAATAAGTCGCTATTGTTGGCAAAAGTAAAAATGATAACACTTTTCTTTATAATTGGTTATAATGATTACTATTCACATTATTTCACTGTATCCTCAGCCTAGCCCTAGTAGTTAGGTAGTGTAACTATGATCACCCCCAAATCACTTATGATGAGATTTAGGCTCTGTTTTTTCTAGGGTCATATAGCTAAAATGATGAACCAGTTATACCAGTTCTTGAATTCAATTTCATGTTCTTGAAGTGAAGAAGAATGCTGAAATCATTGAGACAGAGCTAAGGGAAGCTTCTTGAGGCTTCTTAGACCTTTGAACTAAGCATAAAAATAGTAAAATTTAGGTAAATGGGGGATGTTAAAGCAGGGTTCTCCACACAATGAGAATCACCCAGCCTGTTTAGAGAACAACAATATATCAATCTGACTGAAGTAGAGTTTCTATGAAGAGTAATAGAGCAAGGTGAAGAGAGTTGAGAAAGGTAAGCAATATTGTTTAGGACCTTGAATACTAGGCTATCTTTATAGTGGGGAGACAACAGAGATCTTTTGAAGGTTTTTCAGAACAGGGATACAGGCACAACTCTTGTTATATAAAGTAGGATTAATCTTTCAAGGAAATGAAGATGGATAGGAGGAAACAATCAATCTTAGTGTGTGCCAGGCAATTGTGCTCTTGTTCAAAGACAAAAATCTTTAAACAGTCCTAATTTCTTCGAGAAGACAATGTGCACATTGAAGTATTTACAAAATAACACCATGGTAATTTGGAAGGGGTTGGGAGTAGTGGGGCAATCAGGAAAAACCTGAAGTAGGAGGCAATGTGTGAAGCTGAGCTTTATAAGAAACTAAGATTTCTAATAGGGATCACTTATATATATCTATATATCTATATGTATGTATATGTATATATTTATAAAACTAATATTTATATATATCAAGGTTTGCAAAATCTTTTATATTTTATTTTATGTATATAACAACCTTTTAAGATAAGTACCGTTATAATATTTTATAGAGGGGGAAACTGAGGCTTAAAAAGTTAAGCGAATTATCCATGACCACACAGATTTGAATTTAGGTCTTTCCAACTCAAAGTGCAAGACTTTGTCAGTTTGAATTTGTGTCTTTCTAATTCAGAGGGCAGCTAGATGGTGAAGGGAGTAAAAGGGAAAATCTAGTAAGGCCTAGATTTAGGAAATCTGGCTTCAAATTCAGTCTCAGATGCTTACTTGCTGTGCTGACTCTGTTTATATCACTTAACTCTGTTTGCCTCAATGGCTTATCTGTAAAATGAATTGGAGAAGGAAATGGCAAACCACTCCACTATCTTTGCCAAGAAAACCCTAAAAGGGTTCTGCAAAGAGTAAGACATGATTAAAAAATGACTGAATGGACAACAAATTTCTAACACAAAGTCCAACACTTTCTCCACTATGCCTTAATGACTCTTTCTAAGAAGTGGAGGTAAGGAAGAAGGTTGTTCTGAATGAAGGGAATGGAGACAGTGGAATTTGTATTTTTGATCCCAGACACCTGTCCACTGAAATCTATTGAATATTAAAGTGATGTGGTTAGATATATGTTTAAGAAAGATCTTCAGTTGTGAGGGTTGATTAAAGACAGAAAATGCTATAAGCAGGGGGACCAATTTGGAGGCTCTTACAATAGAGGGGAGATGAGGGCCTGAACCAGAATGATAGCCATGTGGTTAGTTAGAGAGAAAAGACAAACATGAAAAATGTTGTGAAGGCAAAACCAAGAAGAATTGACAAGTATTTGGGTATATGGGAGATAAATTAAATGGAGCAAGAATGTTTGGGAACCTATCAGAATAGTTAGACTATGATGTAGAGGCAAACATGGAGAATTTGGATTCAAGAGAGATCTGGTTTCAAATTCTGCCTTAGAAATTTTATTAGTCATGTGACCATGATGTGGCCACTCTTAGACTCCATTTCCTTGTGTGTTAAATGGGAATAATAATAATTATAGCATTTTTTCTTGAAGGGTTGTTTTGGGAATCAGGTAAAGTAATGCAAGTTTGTTATTATTATCATCTTTAGATCAGGTGCTGGAAAACGATATACAAAGAAAGCTTTTGAATTGCCTGAAGGTAGTGATAACTCTATGGAGGGACATTATGCTTTCCTCTGTGCACCAAAAAGCAGTGTGTTATTCCTGAATTGCCTATCCCCTTTAGTATTATAGATATTAAGCCTCCTTCTCCATCTGTCTCAGCAGAATCTTCAGTTGCTCTGGGAAGCATCCATTATTTTGACAAACTACAACATACACATGCTTAACAAAGCTTTGTGCTGATCCACCTTCCAGCTAGAGAAGGGAATGCTCTTGAAAAACATTTACAGAAGGAAGGGGAGGGGGTATAAATAGACTTAGAAAGGCCTTCTGGCAAGGTTAGAAGTGGAAAGAACTAGATAGAAATATGCCATGATGGTGTTCTGTAAAGTCAGTGCATCATAGTGTAAAGAATTATATTTTAAGCTTTTTCTGCATCTATTGATAAAATTGCAATTTTTGTTGTTGATATGGTCAGTTATGGTTATAGTTTTCCTAACACTGAATCAGCCCTGTGTTCCTGGTATAAATCCTACCTAATCATAGTATAAGATCTTTGTGATATATTGCTATGATCTCCTTGCTAGTATTTTATTTAAAATTCTTCCTATCAATATTCATTAGTCTTATAGTTTTCTTTCTCTATTTTTGCTCTCTCTGGTATCAAAACCATAAATCTGTTACAAAAGGAATCTGGTAGCTATCCTTTATCACCTAATTTTTCAAATAATTTGTACAGTATTAGAATTAATTTTTCCTTAAATGTTTGGTAAAATTCACTTGTAAATCCATTTCCTCTTGGGGATGTTTTCTTAGGAAGTTCATTTATGACTTGTTTAATTTCTTTTTCTAAGGTAGGATTATTTAAGTATTCTATTTCTTCTGATAATCTGGGCAATTTGTATTTTTGTAAATATTCATCCATTCCAGTTAGATTGTCAGTTTTACTGGCATATTATTGGGCAAAATAACTCTTAATAATTGCTTTAATTTTGTCCTCATTAGTGTTACATTTATCCTTTTCATTTTTTATACTGGTAATTTGGATTTCTTTTTTTCTTTTTTTTTTAAATAAAATCGTTTATCTATGTTGATTTTTTTTTATAAAACTAACTCATAGTTTTATGTATTAGCTCAATGTTTTCTTTTTAACTTTCAATTTTATTAATCTCTCCTTTGATTTTCAAGATTTCCATTTTGGTGTTTAATTAAGGATTTATAATTTTCTAATTTTTTTAGTTGCATGCTCAATTCATTGATCTGTTCTTTCTTTTACTGATGTATGCATTTAGATATATAAACTTTTTAACTTTGACTGCATCTCACAAATTTTGGTATGTTGTCTTGTTGTCATTATCCTCAGTGAAATTATTGATTATTTCTTTGATTTGTTCTTTGACCCACCTATCTTTAGGAGTATATTTATTTGCTTTCTTGTTAACTTTTAATATATGCTTCTATAAACCTTTACTGAATGCAACTTTTATTACGTTATTGTCCATAAAGAACATATTTAATATTTGGGGTTTTTTTTAGCATTTTTGTGAGGTTCTTGTTTTAATACCTGGTTAATTTTTGTGAAGCTGTCATATTCAGCTGAGAAAAATTTATACCCCTTCCTATTTTCAATTTTCTCTGGAGGTCTATCATAATCTAACCTTTCTAAAAGTCTAGTCATCAGTTTAATTTCTTTCTTATTTATTTTATAGTTATCTAGGTCTGAGAAGGGAAAACTGAGGTTCCCCCACTAGTGTAATTTTACTTTCTATCTTCTCCTATATCATTTAATTTTTCCTATCAGAATTTTGAAGTTATGTCATTTGGTGCATGTATGTGAATATATTACTTCATTGTCTCTTTTAGCAAAATATAATTTGCTTGATTAGTTCTTTTAATTAGCTTGTTTTTGTTTAATCTGAGATCATGATTGCTACTTCTACCTTTCGTACTTCAGGTGAAGCATGATAGATTTTGCACCAACCCCTTATTTTAACTCTGTGTGTATCTTTCGGTTTTGAGTGTGATTCTTGTAAACAACATATTGTTGGAGTCTGACTTAAAATCCACTCTGCTATCTACTTCTGTTTTATGGGTGAGTTTATCACATTCCCATTCACAGTTATGGTGGCTAACTGTGTACTTGTCGATCTTATTTGATTCTGTTTATCCTACTCTTTCTCTTTTTACCCTGTCCCTACTCAAAAGTCTGTTTGCCTTCTGACCACTCCCTCCTTCAAACTGCTCTCCCTCTTATCACCCTTCCTTCTGTTTTCCCTCTTCCCTTGCTAATTGCCTGTTGGCTAAGATAAATTTCTACTACCAAATACACATACATACATACATACAAACATAGAGACATACACACATGTATTCTTCCCTCTTTGAAACAGTTGAGATGAGAGTAAGGTTCAAACATTGTCTGCCAGGTCTCCCCTCCCCACCCCATTCTATGAGTTCTTTTTTTTTTTTTTTTGCTTTTTTATGGAGGGCAATTGGGATTAAGTAACTTGCCCAAGGTCACAGGGATAGATTTTTGTTTGTGTGTGCATTAAGTGTCTGAGGCTGGATCCGAACTCAGGTCCTTCTGTCTCCAGGGCCAGCACTCTACTCACTGTGCCACCTAGAGACAATTTTATCTAGTCTCCCTCTCTCTCCTCCATTTCTCCCACTGCGTTCCTCTTTCTCACCCCCTCAAACTTTTTTGAGATCATTTCAACATAATCAACTCAAACCTATGCCCTCTGTCTATGTGGATCCTTTTGACTGTCCTGAATAATGGGAAAGCTCTTAGGAGTTACCTTAATCACTTTCCCACATAAGTTTAACCTTATTGAGCCTCTTATGATTTTTCTTTCATGTTTATGTTTTTATACTTCTCTTGAGTCTTGTAGTTGAAAGTCAGATTTACTATTAATCTCTTATATTTTCATCTAGAATTCTTTTTTTTTCATTTTAACAAATGCTTTATTAACTTCTGGTTTACATCATTCATTTCCACCAGATTTTGAGTTACAATTTTTCCCCATTTTCCCCCACCCATCACCCCAGAATAGCAGTCCCACAAGATATCCCCTCATCCAATCTGCTCTCTCCCATACCCCATTCGACTTTGCCATTAGGGCAAGGTGAATCTCTCTACCCCAATGCCTGCACATCTTATCTCCCAATTACATGCAAAATAGTATTAATAATAGTATTTATATACATTTGAAACATTTAATTTTAAAACTCTGAATTTCTTCCTCCCTTGTCACCCACTCCCTCTGGGAAGATAAGCAATTCAGTATGTGTTGTACATGTATAGCTATGCAAAACATTACCATAGTAGATATATTGTAAAAGACTGCTTATATTTCCCTCCGACCCATCCCACACCCCACCTGGTCCATTCACTACTTTGATCCTGTCCCTCTTCAAAAGTACTTCCAACCTCCCCTCCCCCCAGAATGCCCTCCCCTCCATCATCCCCCTCTCATCCCCCTTCCCCCTACTCTCCTGCAGGGTGAAATATCCCATTTAATATGTATGTGATTCTCTCCCTGAGCCAAATTCAATGAGAATAGGGTGTTGCCTTTTTGCCTTCCTGTTCTTTCCCTCCCCTGCAACTACTTCCCCTTGCCTCTTCTACATAAGATAGTTTACCCTACCCTGTCTCTCCCCATCTCCTCTTGTCACTTTCCTTTTTCAGCTCTTAACTTCACCCCTTAAGTATCATCCCTTCCCACCAAATTCAACCTGTGCCCTCTATCCATGTATACCTGTAAACATATATACACACATTCACATATGTATTCATATGACCATATACCCTTCTTTAATAATGAGAAAGGTTTCATCAGACACAGTTATTGTTTTTCCATGTAGGAATGTAAATAGTTCAACTTTCATAAGTTCCTTTTGATTTCTTTTCCCTGATTACCTTCTCAAGCATCTCTTGCTTCTTGTGTATGAATGTCAAATTTCTATTCAACACCGGTTTTTTCCTCAAGAATGCTTGAAAAGTCCTCTATTCCACTGAATGACCATATTTTCCCCTGAAACAAGATACTCAGTTTTGTTGGGTAGGTGACCCTTGGCTTCAATCCCAGCTCTTTTGGCCTCTGGAATATCATATTTCATGCCCTTCCATCCCTCAGTGTAGAAGCTGCCAGGTCCTAGGCTATTCTGATTGTGTTTCCACAATATTGAAATTGTTTCTTCCTGGCTGCCTGTAGTATTTTCTCCTTGATCTGGGAGGTCTGGAACCTGGCTATAATATTCCTAGGAGTTTTCTTTTTGGGATCCTTTTCAGGAGGTGATTGGTGGATTCTTTCAACCTCTATTTCCCCCTCTGGGTCTAAAACATCAGGGCGATTTTTCTTGAGAGTTTCTTGAAGGTTGATTTCTAGGTTCTTTATTTGATCATGGCTTTCAGGTAGTCCAATAATTTTCAAATTGTCTCTCCTGGATCTATTCTCCAGGTCAGTGGTTTTTTCCCATGAGATATTTCACATTGCCTTCTAATCTTTCATTTGTTTGGATCTGCTTAACAGCATCTTGATTTCTCATAAAGTCATTAGCTTCCATTTGCTCCAGTCTAACTCTGAAGGAATGAATCTCCTCAGTGAACTTTTGAGATTCTTTTTCCATCTGGCAAATTCGACTTTTTAAGGCATTCTTCTCCTCATTGCCCTTTTGGGCCTCCTTTGCCATTTGAGTTAGTCTATTTTTTAAGGTGTTGTTTTCCTCAGTCAGGCTGTTGACCCTCATTTTATACTTTTCCTGCATCCTTCTCATTTCTCTTTCCAATTTTTCCTCCACTTCTCTTATTTGATTTTTAAAGTCCTTCTTAAGGTCCTCTATGGCCTGCAACCCGCTCATGTTATTCCCCTGGGGCTTTTGGAGCAGGACTTCTGACCTCACAGTCCTTTTCCCACTCTATGCCCCCAAAATAGGAGTCTATGGTTGCATTTTTCTGTTTCCTTTGCCTTGGCATGTTACCACTTAATTACTTGACTTTTGGCTTGTTGCCACACTATGGCTTTAAGGCCAGATAGGGGAATTTTCATCCCGAACGTATGGGGGGGGGCAACTTCCATTTCTGGCAAGCTGTTAACCCACCCACACCTTCCACCCTAGATCACAATCCAGATCCAGGGAGGTTAAAGCAAGAGTGATTACCCCCCAAGACTGATCGCTGGATCTCCCTAGAGTTCGCAGGCCAGGAGCTGGAGCTGCCTCTGAAAACTACAAAATGGCGTGTCTCCTCAGTGGCTTCTAGCCCCCAGGGGAGGGAGCCCACGCATTCCGCAAGTACTGGTCCCAAAGTCCATAGGACACTAACCTCTTACTTTGTCCTAGGCATATCTATGTTGATAATCCTGGAGTCTCCACAGCTGCTGGTGTTCTGGGGTCTCTCCAGCCAGCTGCTGGCCCTGCCGCCCTGGGGCTAAAACCTCGGCTCACGGGGACCTGGGCTCGGCTCGGCTAGGCTCCCTGCACTCTGCATGCTACGAGCTGCTGGCTCCCAGAGTGCTGCGCTGGTCCTTCCTGCAGGGCTGCCCTCAGTGGGAGGTTAGCTTCTCTGTGTCGTTCTGTGGGTGCTGGGGCTCCAGAAGTTGTTCAGAGTCCCCTGTTACATAGTTTGGAGGGAATCTGGGGGCAGAGTGGCTTGGATGAGCTGTTTCTACTCCGCCATCTTGCCAAAGAAGTTTTTCTTACCTGTTTCACTTTTTTGGATGATTCTGTTTTTCAAGGAGTTCTTTTTTCAGCGAGGTTTTGTATTTTACTTACCGTTTGACCAATACTTTTTTATGTTTTTATTTTCTTTGGATCATTTGTGCTTTTCTTTTTTAACAACCTATTGTCTTTTCATAGTTTTCTTGCACCATTCTCATTTCTCCCAATTATTCTTCTAACAATATTATTTGATTTTTTTAAAAATTAATTTATTAGTTTAGTTTCAGTTAACAAGTTTCAATTCCGTAGTTCCTTGAATTTCAAATTTCCTTTACCTCCCTCACCACCCCCAACTACAGCATATAGTCCAGTATAGGATCTGCAAATACATTTATATTAGACATTAGTCCAGTTACAAAGGCATATTGTACTAGGTGGGATGGAAAATGATAAAGAAATAAGACCGAACAGTGAGAAGAAAAAGATCAATTAGTTTGCTTCCATCAAGATTCAGGCTCAGTTCTTTCTAGTTATATCTCTGGATGTCGCATTTCTCTCCTTCATGAGTCTTTCAGGATTGAACCATATCACTGCATTTCTGAAAAGAGTACAGTCCGTCACACTTGGTCATCACATATATGATGTGTCTGTGACTGTATACAAATTTCTTCTGATTCTACTCTTCTCACTCAGCATCAGTTTGTACAAGCCTCTCCAGGTAAATATGAAATCCATCTCCTCCTCGTTTCTTATAGCACAATAATATTCCATTATATTGATATACCATAGCTTGTTTAGCCATTCCCCAATTGATGGGCACCCATTTAATTTCCAATTCTTTGCAATCATGAAAAGAGCTGCTATAAAGATTTTTGTACATTTGGGTCTTCCTCCCACTTCTATGATCTCTTTGAGATATAACATTAGAAGTGGTATTGCTGGGTCAAAGGGTATGAGATTATTTATAGCCCTTTGGGCAAAATTCCAGATTGCTCTCTAGAATGGTTGGATAAGTTCACAACTCCACCAGCAATGCATTAGTGTTCCAATTTGCCCATATCCTCTCCAGCATTTGTCATTTTCTTGTTTTGTCATCTTAGCCAATCTGACAGGAGAGATGTGGTATCTCAGAGTTGTTTTGATTTGCATTTCTCTAATCAATAGTGATTTAGAGCATTCTTCATATGCTTATAGATATCTTTAATTTCTTTTTCTGAAAACTGCCTGTTCATATCCTTTGACCATTTATCAATTAGGGAATGACTTGTATTCTTACAGACTTGACTCAATTCTTTGCATATTTTAGAAATCCATCCTTTATCAGAGACATGGGTTGTAAAAATTCTTTCCCAATTTCCCACCTCCCTCTTGATCTTGGTTACATTGGCTTTGTTTGTACAGAAGCTTTTCAATTTAATGTAATCAAAATTATCCATTTTGCATTTTATAATGCTCTCTAAATCTTGCTTGGTCCTAAAGTCTTCCTCTCTCCACAAATCTGACAGGTAAACTATTCCTTGCTTTCCCAGATTGCTTACAGTATCATCCTTTATACCTAGATCATGCACCCATTTAGACTTGATTTTGGTATATGGTGTTAGATAATGATCTATGCCCAGTTTCTGCCACACTGTATTCCAGTTTTCCCAGCAGTTTTTGTCAAATAGTGCACTCTTATCCCCAAAACTGGGGTCTTTGGGTTTATCAAACAATAGATTACTATATTCATTAACTGCTGGGTCTCCTGCACCTTATCTATTCCATTGATCCACTACTCTATTCCTCTGCCAGTACCAAGCAGTTTTGATGACTGCTGCTGTATAATACAGATTAAAATCTGGCATAGCTAGTCCACCTTCCCTAGCATTACTTTTCATTAATTCCCTTGGTATTCTAGACTGTTTGTTTTTCCAAATAAATTTTGTTATCATTTTTTCTAACTCTACAAAGTAGTTTTTTGGTAAATTGATTGGTATGGCACTAAATATATAGTTTAGTTTGGGTAAAATTGTCATTTTTATTATATTAGCTTGACCCAGCCATGAGCAACTGATATTTTTCCAATTAGTTAGATCTGATTTTATTTGTGTGAGAAGTGTTTTGTAGTTGTGATCCTATAGGTTCTGAGTTTGTTTTGGCAGGTAGATTCCCAAATATTTTATAATGTCTACAGTGACTTTAAATGGGATTTCTCTCTTTTTTTTCTCTTGCTGTTGAGTTTCATTAGAGATATACAGGAATGCCAAGGATTTATGTGGGTTTATTTTATATCCTGCAACTTTGCCAAATTTATTTATTTTCTCAAGTATTTTTTTTAATTGATTCTCTAGGATTCTCTAAGTATATCATCATATCATCTGCAAAGAGTGATAGCTTGGTCTCTTCTTTGCCTAATTTGATTCCTTTGATTTTTTTCTTCTCTAATTGCTACTGCTGACGTTTCTAGTACCAGATTGAAAAAGAGGGGTGATGGTGGACACCCTTATTTCACTCCTGATCGTATTGGAAATGCTTCTAGTTTATCCCCATTGCATACAATACTTGCTGATGGTTTTAAATAGATGCTACCAACTATTTTAAGGAAGGCTCCATTTATTCCTATACTTTCTAGTGTTTTTAATAGAAATGGATGTTATACTTTGTCATAAGCCTTTTCTTCATCTATTGAGATGATCATGTGGTTTCTGCTAGTTTTATTGTTGATATGCTCAATTATACTGATGGTTTTCCTAATATTAAACCATCCTTGCATTCCTGGAATAAATCCTACCTGATGAAAGTGTATTATTTTTGTGATAAGTTGTTGGCGTCTTTTGGCTAATATTTATTTAAAATTTTTGCATCTAAATTCATGAGGGAAATTGGTCTATAATTTTCTTTCTCCTTTTTATCTCTTCCTGATTTGGGAATCAGTACCATATTTGTGTCATAGAAAGAATTTGGTAGGACTCCTTCTTCACTAATTTTCCCAAATAGTTTGTAGAGCATTGGAATCAATTGTTCTTTAAATGTTTGGTAGAATTCACTAGTAAACCCATCTGGCCCTGGAGATTTTTTTCCTAGGGAGTTCATTGATGGCTTGTTTGATTTCTTTTTCTGAGATGGGGTTATTTAGGTAATTCACTTCCTCTTCAGTTAATCTGGGCAACTTGTAATTTTGTAAATATTCATCCATTTCACTAAGATTGTCATATTTATATGCATACAGTTGGGAAAAATAATTCCTCAGCATTTTTTTTATTACCTCTTCACTGGAGGTAGATTCACCCTTTTCATTTTTGATACTCATAATTTGGTTTTCTTTTTTCTTTTATCATATTGACTAAAGGTCTATCAATTTTATTGCTTTTTTTTTAAAACAGCTGAGTTTTATTTATTAATTCAATAGTTTTCTTAATTTCAATTTTATTAATCTCTCCTTTAGTTTTCAATATTTCCAATTTAGTACTAAATTGGGGATTTTCAATTTGTTCTTTTTCTAGCTTTTTCAATTGCATGTCCAATTCATTGACCTCCCTTCTCTCTGCTTTAATCAAGTATGCACGCAGGGACATAAAACTTCCCCTAAGAACTGCCTTTAATGAACCCCACAAATTTTGGTATGTTGTCTCATTATTATCATTCTCTTTAATGAAATTATTGATGGTTTCTATAATTTCTTGTTTGCCCCATCTATTCTTTAGGATTAAATTGTTTAATTTCCCATGAGTTTTTCGTCTATCTTTCCATGGCACTTTATTGCATATAATTTTTATTGCATCATGATCTGAGAATGATACATTTAATATTTCTGCCTTTTTGCACTGAATTGTGAGGTTTTTATGCCCTAGTGTGTGGACTATTTTTGAGTATGTACCATGTACTGCTAAGAAAGTAAATCCATTTTTATCCCCATTCAGTTTTCTCCAGAGATCCATTATATCCAGTATCTCTAAAATTCTATTCACCTCCTTAACTTCTTTCTTGTTTAATCTGAGGTTAGATTTATCAAGTTCAGAAAGGGGGAGATTAAGGGACCCAACTAGTATAGTTTTGCAATCTATTTCTTCCTCTAATTCCTTGAACTTCTCCTCTAGGAATTTTGATACTATACCTCATACCTGGAGCAGGCAATAATTCGAACTTGTCCCTTGATGACTCTTCCCTGACTTGAATATTCCACATAATCCTCTAATTGAGCCAACAATAATTCAGAGGGGGGGGAGCATCCAGGTGTTCTTGACCTCCATGTTTCTCTAGGATGCTTTCTTTCTGTTGTTCTTTGAAATCTTCTTTTTTTTTTAAGTAATAACATCTTGATTTTTGAAAAACAAATCAAAGTCATATTCATATGAACATTTACATTACAAAGTATGGGGAGAGAAGGGAAATGGGAACCTCTACTGTCCCACACCAAACAAGGCCAGGATGCTCTCTGGCCCTTGGACAACCACTTAGGATAAACCACAAATAAAAAGTCCTTTGGGCTGAGATACATTGCTCTCTTCTGTGAGGGCAAGTCAAAGGGAGGGGAACTGGGACCACATAATGGCGAGGATTTTTGGCAGGTCTCCTCAAGTCACTATAGATGTTGCTGCACTGTTAATAAAAATATATGCTTCTCTTTAAAGCATAAAAAAAAAAAAATTCAATAAGCGATACTGTGGAGGCCTCTCCAGTGTCTCCAAATGCAGTGCTGTCTTCTTCCTGCCCCTCCCATGGGTTATTATGTTTTTTCTCAGTCAAAATAAAGATTTATTATGAAAACAGGCTGGTGTGGGGGTGGGTGGGGAGGAAGAAATGGGACAAAAGTGCGCG